>VWYH01005497.1:0-11188 GCA_013399365.1 Pampusana beccarii | reverse complement strand
GAAGATATTCTCGGTCACGTAGTTGGAGTCGCAGTAGGAGGTGGGGTTCTTGCTGTTGTGTTTTCATTCTTTTTTGTACTTCTCCCTCTGATCCACCCCTTTTTGTAGTCTTAGTGAAAAGTACCTTGCAGTAATTTGTTTTCTTCCTTTTGTTTTGTAGATCAAGGTCAGCTTCCTACCGCAGGTCCAGGTCAATGTCTCCTCGAAGGTATAGGTCGTTTACACCCCGCAGGTCTCGGTCTGGTTCTTTAAGGAGATCAAGGTATGTGTCTTCTATTAAAGTTCACAACATTGTTGAACACAACATAACTGTTGGGAGTTAATGTTAAGTTTCTATTTTGCAGTCCCATGTGTTTGCAGGAACCTTCGTGGTGTTACATCCCTGGGAGCTAATCTGAATGCTTTCTTTGAAGTTAAAAGCTGCTGTTTCTGAGCTCTGTTTGTGCTGTACCAAAGTCAAAGCCTTGATTTATGTTTAAGCTCCTACTTCAGCTTTAAGGATAGAGGGAGTAATCATGCTTAGTTGACTAGGGCAGTGGAATTTCTTACGTGACTGATAGTACTACAGTTTTTTAATAATAAAAGTTATTTCTGCAAAACCAATAGTTAAAATTCTCTGAGGTCACCAGAGTCATGAAAGTCAAAGAATACTCTCTCAGCTGTATGAATCCTGTAGTAGTAGTTGAGCTTTCACTGCTTTTTTTCTAGATCTAGGTCCAGATCACGCTCAAGGTCCCGGTCTGTTGTATGGCCTCGAAGCAGGTAAGATACTTATTTTAATTCAAACCGATAATAGTTTGGGAGTGGGTTTGTTTGTTTGGTTTGGTTTTGGTTTTTCTTTGTTTTCTCTAGGGAGTTTGCCTGGAAGGGCTTAGAAGGTTGTGCAGCATAGCAATATTTACACTTAGTAATTCATGCCTTTTCACAGGCTGATATGTAGCCATAAACAAAGCATGCGTATGTCTGTGGAAAGAAGTTTTGAAAACTAGTTATTGCTTATGCATGTAGAGAATGTTTCATCTCATGTCCTGCAGGAAATGCTGCTTAGGCACAGTGAGAAGATTGCCACTATTGACTGAACTCTTGCTTAAAGCTGTTCAGCTTTGTCAGTTCCACTTCTGAGAGTTAGATTGAATTAAATTGCTGTAGTGCCAAGAACTGTGTTACATAGCATAAGGCACTTGACTTTGGGGGCTTGGAGGGCTGACAGAACAGAACCATGAGTCCTAAAGCCACAGGTCATATTCTGAGAGACTGCTCTGACATGTAGCCTTGGTTTTGTGGATCTTAATGTTTTCTGTGTTGAAATGGAAGTTGAGGAAAATGGGTATAGAGTAAATGCTCCTCCACATTTTCTTCTACAACTTGTGATGAGTCTTCGTTGGACGAAGGCTGAAAGAGTAAAATGTGATGGACATGAGAGCTGATAAGTTGGAAGAAGTTGTCTTTGTTTTGCATTAGAATAGAGGAAGAAAAATATTTTTGGGGGTCTGTCTGCTACTTTAGGACTTGCAAATAGAGCCTTTAAAGTGGATGATGATTATTATTACTAGAGTTGTCCTGACTTATTACTCACATAGGGCTGTAATGCAGGAGATGACTAGCCAGGTTCAAATTGCATGCTGCTGCTGGAAGAGGCTGGGTGCTGCTGCTGATGTTGCTTGGTGACTTAAGTTCTGGGACAGTCATGTTTCTGCAGGAAAGACTTGATACTCAGATACAAATTTTTGAGGAATGCTGACTTTAAACAGGTCTGCAATTGCAGTGGTGAGAAGTGATAGTTCGGGATTGGAGTTACAGAAGCATCGTGAAGACTTTTTTCTGTATTAGTCAGTGCTGGTCCGGTGCTAGTTCTGGAGCTTTTGATCTGCAGTCCCTGTTTGCTGTACCTCTCTGAAGGAGGATTTGCCAACAGTTATTGTAGTAAGATGATGCTCTTGTGTGCTGCCTTACTGTATTTCTTACCAAAGGCAAGTCAGGTTCATGCTACAAAATACAAGTTCTGGGTAGTTGTGAGCAACTGCCCCTGTAACTATGATATACTAACAAAATTACTGGTTAGAGTGTTAGGAACTGTGACAGATGGTGGCTCAGCTTAGTTTGGTAACCAGGAAGGTTTCAAAGCAGTGGCAGGTCAACTCATTGTTTAACTTATGCCCACAGTGTCAATGTAGTATTATATTCTGTAAGTTAATAGGCCAGGTAAAGGTGAATCTTGATTAACCTTTAAAACAGTTTTGAGCAGATATGAAAGTTTCTTACTCTTTTGGCCAAGTCTATTAAACACCTGACTATCTTAAACACTGGGCTTTCTGATGTTCAGTAATACCACATGCCTGAATTCTGACACTCTAGGAGGACAGATATTTTTCTAAGTAACAACAAATACTTGAGTTGGTAAAGTAACGTGATACATGTGGGAAGAAAGTCTCAATGTTTGAGTAGGTTTTAATTCACAAGATAAGCTAGGAATAGTTCATGCATTAGTAGCCAGGAATCAAAGAGAAAACTGAAATGCTGCTTTTATTTATACTTGAATGAAAGTGGTACTGGGAACTGGATCTGAAGAATTAATCAGCTCTTCAACACACGTGTTCACTTGTGGCTCTTAATGTGCTATTAAAAGATTTTCTAAGATGACACTTGAAAGTATACTTCCCTTTATGGAAGGGATACTTGCAGGCAGAGGGAGAACATCTGGGAGCCTGGTACAAAATCTGTTTTGTGAAAGTGGTAGCTGAAGCTTTGCTGGGAGCTTCTCATACTGTTGTCTTCTGATAAGTGGAGTCTCTGGAGTGAGAGCTAAAGGATTCTCCTGAAATGTCAGGAGAGAATCCTGAAGCACCAGAGCCTTCCTCTTGTGGTTGGTGATGCTGTGGAGTATGAATTTGCTGTTGCTGGTTTAGCTAACTTTCATTGTATGTGCATGCCACTGGCTGCTTTGCTGAGCTTTATTTTTTTCCTGTTGTAGGTCTGGGTCCCATGGTAGATCTAAATCTGGCTTACCTGCTAAAAGGTGAGCGTATAAATACAAGTAGCACTCAGGTGTGATTCTGTGTGGTCGGTTTTTTTTGTTTTGTTGTTTTTGTCCATGCAATTCAAAATCTCTGCTTGAACCAGTATTTTGGTTGTATGTGGAAGAGGGTTGGTTGTGGGTTTTTTTTTTTTCGGTATATGGGTTGGGTTTTTTTTGATGGCTGATTTAAAAATATTTTTGATACGTTATTTTTATGTTTTGTGGTTTTTTTAATAGCCGATTTTTGTGGGACAGTAGGCAATTCTTTAGAAGGATACAGGATTTTTTTTTTACCCCATGATCATGACAGAAACTATTTTTGACAAGATTTGGGGCATATCTTTCCCTATCATTCTTCTCAACTGCCTGTAGGTCTCAGTCTTCCTGACTCTCATCTCTTTGATTTGCTGCTCCTGCTTTGCAGGATTACTGTGATGATTTTATAGCTGCTTTGAAGCTATGTGTTGATACTTCCCCGAGGGCTCCAGCTTTCAGCAGTTTTCCTTCTCAACTGCAGCTTCTTGCTTAAAGTAATTGGGTATATTTGCTATCAACAGCATTAAGGCTGGTGTCTTTTAATGTATTTAACAACATCAAACCATTCTTACTGGTTTTGAATGGTCAAAATTGGTTACTGAGTGTATACAAGTTTACAACATTGTTGTGTTTGTTTGGATTTTTTTTAAACAGTTGCTCAAAGTCCAGATCACCATCTCCGAAGAGAAGGTAGGAGTATCTTAAAACTGGAGTGTGCTGTACGGTTACATAGAACTAGTGTCTGGAGTAGTTGCTATAGAAGTTAAAAGCTTTAAAGTTTTTTACTTGTCTTAATTTGTGAACTATGAAAAGGTGAATTGTTATGGGTGGTTCCTATTATAAAAAGATGTTTTATGGGCACTTCCTACCACTTGTGGTCAAAGCTTTGTGATAGTAACTCTAACCTACTTTAAAGAAATGTTAAAGGACAACAGAAAATGTGGGCAAATGAGAATTGGCTGTCCTAAAGTTCCTGGGGAATTTAGAGTCGGGGGAAGAAGGGAGTAATGTAAAGTATGGACCAAACCATGAATATGGGGTAGGATGAAATTCTTGCTGGTGGCTCCTCACGGCTGGCTCTCACTCAGTTGCACAGCTGCCAAGCTTTGCTATGCACTGTGATATAAGAAGCAAGTTTTCCTATGTAACCCAGAGAAGTATGTGCTGGAATTTACATTGTCTGAGATACTGAGGTAGTCCCCCATGGCTGGCCAGAAACTGGAACCACGTAGGTTTATGGCAGAGTTCAAATTCCTCTGCACAGCTGGAGTGCAGGCTCCAAGGTGCTTTCTGAGCAGGCTTGATGTCTTGCCTATCTGTCACAGCTGATGTCTCTCACTCTGCCTGCCCTTTTTGAGTTTAAAGCAGTTGTTACTTACAAAGGTGTAAAATATAACACTTTTCTCATTATTGATGAACTGTAAGTGAAAACAGTGTGGAGAGGGGCATAATGAGGTGTGGGGGAGGGCTCCTGAGCAGAAGAAACCTGGGGTAGCATGCATAGTTTCTGTTGTTTTGCTGTAGGAGTTGCTCTCAATCTTTTTCTTTCCCTTTCAGTCACTCACCATCAGGAAGCCCTTGAAGGAGTGCAAGTCCTGAAAGAATGGATTCAAATTTAAAAAATTTAAGAAGAAAATTTATTTTGTTTACATTATTATAAGGGATTTTGTGATGTCTTTATAAACGTAAGGGCTTAGTCCTAGAAGGCTGTTTCTATTGACTAACAATTGGCACGTATTTGCATCTTTTAAAAGTCTTATTAGTAGACTAATGCAGAACTCTTTTGTTGCGTTAACGTTCTGTGATCTGGAAATGTTGGGCTTTTTTTATTGGTGCAAAAAAATAAACTGTGCATTTCTAACTAAGAAATATTTTGTGATAACCCTGTTGTTTCTGTGAATAGTTGGGTAGCTGAAGCAGGTCATGTGTTACCATGGTGAAAAGCAGGAAGCAGGCTGTTTGGCAAGGGCTGCCCTGCAGGCTTGTGCCTGGTGTAGGACATTGCTACTGAGTACTGATTAGAGCGAAGAGTTACCAGTACCAACTGTTGTTCTTACTGTTTGATCTTGAATGTTACAGTTACCTGTACTTTGCATTTTTATTTGCACCTCCTCAAAGCTCAGTGAAGCTGCAAACCTGTCTGGAGGGTTTGTGCACTTGATAATTTGACTTACAAAAATGTCTACAAAGGCCATTAACAGATAAAGAATGTGTGAATGCTGGTCGATCTGTCCTCTTGATCAAAGGACCAGTGAACTTCTCACCTGAAGGTACTTGGAATACTCTGGAATGTAAACTATTGAGGTAGATATTTTTAGAAATCTTGTTTATGTTCTGGTTGTCCAAATTGTACTACTTCTTTGTGATACTTAAGATAAATTGGCAGTTCTGGTGCAGAAGATAATTCATTTAGAGATTTCTTTTTTGGAAGTTAAGGGTTTTCTTACAGACCAAAGCTCACAAGCAGAACCTGCAGGTCATGTTTAAGTAGCAGTACATTTGTGAAATTGAGAGCTCGTGTTCCACCTCTCCTACCTGTCACATCTTCTTTGGCAGTAAAGTGTAACAGCGATCAGTTGTTGTTTTGGGAAACTGGACTGTAGCTGCCTGTACACAGATAGGTTACTGAAGGTTTTAATGTAAGTATGATAAACTAGTGCATGGTATTTGCCAGTTTGATTTCTCCTTGCAGCTGATAGTGGCCACTATCAGACTAGTAAAGAAATTGGAGTGCCACATGCTGTTTGACTTAAAAGTCTTCCTTATTGTATGTTCTGGCCTATAGTGCTGTGTCTTATAGGCCCGCAAGGAACAACAGTTCTCTTGGGGTTCTAATGTGTCTGCTGTTAAGAATAGAGCACAGCAGGTCTGTGTGGGCTCCAAGCACCAGGGGTTCAGATGAACTTTGATCATTATTGCTTAACAAGTTGTCCAGGTATTAAGATAATTATAATGAGCCCCTGTACATGATGTCACAAAGACTCTTCCTGTGTACTACAACATGTGTTGTCTGTCCTCTCTCCCATATGTTTGTAGATTTTAGTGCATTGGTGCTTAGTAGGATAAGGGGCTTTCCTTGCTGATGGTGCTGCAATTGATATTTTGTTGTAACCATAGTCCATTATAAGATACAGAGGGAGCTGGAAGAAACACCTAGGGTGACCCAAAAGCCATTGCTAAACACTGCTGGGGGGTAGTATTTATTGGGTTCCTTTCCCCTTGCCCTATTGCAGTTTACAGCATTAATGGTAAAATTACCCCATGCAACAAGTGCTTTCAAAGGGGAGTAGTGCTTTTTTTTTTTTTTTTCCTCCCCCCCCCCTTTACTGCTGAAGCAAGCTGACTCCATAATAAACCTGTAGAATTAAAACTTTTCTAGTGCTACCTTTCTTTTTCAGTCTTTCTGCTCCTCAGCATTTACAAGAAAGGGGGTGGATTTGGACTGCATCTGTGTGCTCAGCGGTAGCAGAGCTGGGGTGGAAGGAGGGGCACTAGGAGCAAGCTTGGGTCAGCAGGAGGGAGGTGGCTCTTACAGCTCATAGGGAGGCCCACGGGCACTGCCACTGTGTTTGGTACTTGCTATCTGTATTTAATGTGGGTCTCATCCTCCTGCTGTCTCAAAGGCGGTCCCTGCTCTGCTGCGGAGGGCTCACAGTGCTGCTAGGGAGTACAGCAGCCAGGCTCCAGCTCTGCTGTTCCTCTGTCACTCTTAGGGATAAATTAAATGGAAGTGGGGAAAGGGAGCTGTTCCATGGATTAAGACTGGCTTCAGGGGCTGAAACAAGTAATAAACCCACTGTGCCCAGTAGTGCATATGTTGTTCCTGGGGAGTCAGCCTGTTCTGGCATTATTATGTTGAAACTCTCCTCAAGTAACACCTGGCACCGCAGCTCAGGCACCGAGACAGGAGGGGTATGCGCACAGTTCAGTATGCACTGTCCTCTTCTGACTGTAGCTATTGATTTGTCCTTTGTTCCCTTCCCAAACTTGCCCCTTCTGCCACCAATGTAAGGCATGAGGATGTTTCAGAAGCCCTCCCTCCAGCAGGGTGGATGCTGCTAATTAGCACCTGCTACATCATCAGCTGTCCTTACCCCTAGAGGTGAAATTTAGCAGATACGTGGGGGAAGAGTCTGCTTGAACATTAGTTTCCATCCAAAACACAGCACTCCCTGGTGGCTGAGAAGCCATTTATTCAAGGAGACCACTGTGACAGTACATGGAAGTCCAAGCTGAAAAATGGCATCTCTTATTTCATTCCACAGCCCACCTGAATGTAATGGTATTTGCTTACCCTTACTGGCACGGCTGCCAGACACAGTAAGAAGCAACACCATATTTAAGTCTTGCTTCTTGCTTCACACAGAGTGAATGACTGACAACACACTCTGTTTGCCACTGCAGTGCTTTAATACCCTGCCTCAGGATTCCTTGGCCTTAACAGCTCTTCACTAAAAACACAAAACAAACCCAAGTGTCCAGGGGTGCAGCTACAGCAGTATAGTGCTGTTGTTGACTAGTGCTAAGCAACAGCAACAGTTTAGCCTTCTTGCAGTTCAGCATACCTGTGGCCACCATTCTACTGCACTGGTATGCTGGTGTTGGTGCTCCTGTCTTCAGGCAAGAGTGTGTTGCTGTGAAACTGCTTCCACAAGCATTCAAGTCCACTTTTTTGAAAAAAATCAAACTAGTCTCCAAATGATGTGCCTCCTCCTGCTCATCATTCCTCACCCCAAAAACTTTCTAGCCAGGGCTGGTGGTAGAGGCAGTATTTACTATTACAGATGACAGCAAAGTTAATTTCACTTAAGGCACTTGCTATTATTTGCAATTGCTAGTGCATCGAGCAGCTCAGCTATAGCAGCGCTCAGCATTGCAATTAAGCGATGTCAAAGGGAAGAAGTAATAGCTTACTGTGGCATTTTGACAGTCTTCTGTAGCAGTCTGCTCCCCAGAGCAGGAGTTTGGCTAAAACTCTCCAAAAGCAGGACTTTTCTGCCAGCTGTGCAGGGTGGCAGGAGGCCTACCAGTTACCAAAGGAGTTAACAGCAATACCATCCACCCAAGGATCCACTTTTAATGCATTACAGCAGTCCCTCTCATCTGATTTACTTTTTTCACAGCATGGGGGGTGCTGGAAAAGCCCAGCTTTCAGAGGCACCATCCACACTTCTGCAGTTTTACACTGTAACCAGAACAGCCTGCGCTGATTCGACAAGTGACTCCAACTCATCCAGTACACTGTCAGCAGAGGACACACTCAAAGTCCATTTCAGAATCCCCTGACATGCTCACCTTTTTAACGGCTTTGGGTTAAACCGTAAACAAATCAATCCCTGGTCAGCCAACAAACACTGAGTACCTCAATGAAGTCTTGGCCAAAATGTAGAAGTGAGTTTAAACCAATTTGGGAGCAGCTTATGATGTCACATGCTGCCTCCAGGTATTACTGTTACAAGAAGCAGCTAGGTAGCAGGTATTTTTGTGACCAGAAAACACTATTGCCAGTTTGTAGCCTCATGAGAAAAAAAAAACACTTTTCTTTCGTACGTGGAGGTTTCTAGTCCTCCTGGGAGCTTTGCCATTTTCCAGAGTGTACTGTAAGCCACCTTACTTTGAACAAGTGAGCTCTCTGCAAACAAAGGAGAAAAAAACAAAACACCGAAACAAAAAAATAAACAAAAACAAACCCCCAAAACTTGTGAATAGTACAGTTGCCAACTTGGTCTTCCAGAGATCAGTGCCATGTTTTGGCACAACAAATACATCAATACACTGATGTTACTTGGTCTGTTCTCAGGCAGCAGAAAACAGTGAGTCTTTATAGAAAGCTGTTCTCACATCACTGCGTGGTCACAAGCTTTACAATCATACTGATGATCTGAGATCCACGGGGGCACATGCATAAATCCATGCTGGGATTCTTGATTTTATCCTGCAGCAGCTGGTCTAGTTCACAGCGCAGCTCTTTGACCAGTTCAGCCACCTGACACACACGGTGAAACACAGAGGTAAGTGTAACGCTCACAAGTGTGGGGCTCCTGCATTCTAAACACAAGCACAACTCCGCAGCACTCCCAGCATTATCCCTCCTTTTCCTTACCTGGTGAGAGGTAGCCACAAACTGTATCCATCCATCATCAAGAGAAATTACAAATTCTCCCTTCTGCAGCTGCATGTGAACCTGCCCGCCTCCAAGCAGGACCAACGGGTACACCGACACCATACTGCAGTCCCGAATGAACACACGGCTGGTCTTGATTTTCTCGTGATACACCAGGTAGGGGCTCTCAAAGTGCCTTGTCTGAAACATGTACATGACATCCTTATTGAAGTGCCACGTCTCTTCCTACCTGCTCAGGCAAATATGGGCCAGCCTGCCTCCTCCACAAAGGCCTCCTCTGCCTCTTCTACAACTGCAACAAACAGCAAATGTGCCAAAAATGCACCTGCATGACTAATAGACTCTGACCCATAAGAGCTGCAACTTTGGCAGTTATCCATTGCTTCTCCCTGCTGTGCAGCAAGCACATGGGAAATCGGGTAATTCATCAGTGTTGCATCAAGGCCCCAAGTTCTCCATTCCATGCTAAGGACATTTTCATATGCATGTTATGCTCTTTCAAGGCAAGAGTGATGAACACTTCAAAGCCTTTATAACCCAAATATGTGGTTAATTATTAAAACCTCATTTTTTTAAAGCAAGTAATTTATATCCTGGAAAAGCAATGAATCATCAAATATGGAGACAGACTTCATGACACAAATATTACTATATATCAATAGTAGAAAAGTAAGAGCTCTTACCTACGTGTTAGCTATTAAGCTGGAAAGGAAATTAACTTCAGAGTTTGAAGAGCCATGAAGAAACAAACCAGAGTATGTCCCTGAATTATTTACCAATAAATAATATTTCAGCTGAAGAGATAAGGCCTGGGGAGGGGGAGTGGGAAGAGTCAACTACACCTATGGAGGTGCTACACACATGCATTCATTACCAAGGAGAAGCCTTGCTGCAACGGCAGCATTTTTGCCTGTAGCATCTAGAAAACATCAGCTGGGGGGTTACTGAATCTGCTAATTTCACTCCAGAAGTTGGAGTTTAACTGTGTGCCCTCTTAACTCAGAAACGCATCATTATTTACAATTCTAATGGGACTGTTCAATCATGAAGATTTTTTTTTTTTTTAAACATCAATAGGAACCCTCATAAACAATCAAGCAAAGGTGATTTATTTTATAAAAAGGAGCATGCTTTGCAGAAAGAATCCCAACCTGGTAATTCACAGATGAAGGGTGAATGTGAACATAACCATCATTTTTGGTGACAAACTTCAGCTCTTCAGCTTTTGGTTGCATTTTGACCGCTCCTGCACTGGTCTTCTGGTATTTGCCCTCTGGCTTTTTCACCTGTATGATAAGTTAAAAGTTATAAAAATCTGCTGTACCAGAAAACCTTTTTAACTTATTGTCCTGGTTTTGTTAAAAATAAGACCAGTTTCTCTTTTAGTGAATTTTCCTTTCAGCTAAGTTCTTCTAAGTAACTGCACTTTTCTGAATTTGACTACATATTTTGGTAGACAGAGCAATGCAATGCAAGGTCGCTGATAAGAATGCACGTCTCTTTTTTGCAAGGAGGAGTGAACTGAACCAGTGACTAAAACTGACCAACTAAGTATTCCATTCCATCCCATCCATGTCATACATCATATAAAAGTGGGAGATCACGTCTGGCATCTGGGGAGGATCCTGCCTGCCGTCTTTGTGATCTGAGGCCTAGTGACAGACCCTGCATCCTTGAATCCAGTTCCAGTTTGCTGGAGAGTCCAACCCAGGACTTCCAGGTGCCTGCCCTGCAGCTGCTGGAGCAGTGCTGAGCTACCAGAAAAATTCAAGATTGGTTTTGTATATTTTGTATTATTTTCTCTATTTTATTAGTACCATTAGTAAAGCATTTTAAACTTTTTTTTCCAACTTGCAAGTCTGTCTCTCTTTTCCTCCTCTCACCTTTCCTTACTGGGAAGGGAGGGCTGGGGAACGGGGAGTGGGGTTAACAGCATCTACCACAGTTTATTGTCGCCCTGCAATTAAATGTTTTAATTTTATCAAAATCAAAAATTCTCAAGTAGTAACATA
>VWYH01005490.1:0-34042 GCA_013399365.1 Pampusana beccarii | reverse complement strand
TGCTCCAAGGAAGATCAACTCAACAGGGGTCACTGGTGGGCTCCCTTTAAAAGCTTAGCTGAATCTGAGCTGTGGTCATTTATGGTAGTGGTCCAGAAACTTCTCCCAATCAAGGCATTTCATTGGTCAAGGGCCCTGTCTGTCAACCAAGGGGCATGTGCTTGGCCATGGTGATTCATCAACCTAGAAGTTTCTGTTGCTTTTGGGGCAGGGGGGAGCAGAGTGCATCTGCCACAGTGGTAAATAGATTTCAAACCTATTTTATTCGATTTTCCACTGTCTTTCATTATGTCTCGTTCAAAACGTGTTCCATAGCCATGGAACACATTCAGTTCAGATTAGCAAATCTCTGATTGCTTGAATTTCTTGTTGCTTTCTTTTCAAATACAAGTATGACATTTGGGTTGGGCTTTGGGGATTTTTTTTTTCGTTCTTGCTACCTTCTTTGATTCAACAGATTCTCACAAAATCCTTACTGACAGATTTGCAGTTTTATATGCCAGTTCTCAACAGTATTTTTGAATAGGGTAACCCCTGTTCTGGCCCCTGACTCCATTGCTTTAATTCCTTTTTGTGTTCATTTGTGGATGGACTCACATTTCTGTTTCACATTCCTATTAATGGTCAAACTCTCTTTGGAAATGATCACTCATTTAATTTTCTGAACTATAAACTGCAGCTTTCTTTTAGCACAACCCTTTGTCCCACTCTCTCTAAGCTCTCTGCTTGCTGCTAATATTCCTTTTCAAGGCAGTTATTTATCTCTTTAGGTTTTGATCTCTGCAGTTGAGATAGAGGCCCCAACTTTTTTTGCACTTTGACTATGTCATTTTGATCTAAAACCACTAGGAGGAAGCATTCAACAAGTTTCACTGTCCTGTTGCAGATCCCAGCCTTAATTTTATGACGTTCAGAGAGTTGTGAGCAGGAACCAAGGATTCTGCTGGGTCACAGATCCCCTTGACAGTGCCATGTAACATAATCCCTTGAAGAAACGTGTAACTACTCACGTTTTGGTAAGACTAGCTCCTCTGCCTCTGCTGCAACGTCACTTCATGACTCCATTCTCTGAAGAACAAAAGCCACTTCCGATTTCCAGGGTGATTTTTTTCCTGACTATTCTATTTGTCCTTTAAGCATTTTTCTCCCTCATTTTTATTTTCCTACTTACTTTATTTGCTGAGTGTTATGATGCATCCTCTCAGCTGTTACTTCTAGGCTGCACAAACTAAATTTAAATGTCTTTTCATAATATAGATTGTTATTCGTTCTAGTACTGTGTCTCTGCACTTGATCCAGTTTTAATTCACAGCTGTTGAATTGCAAAGATATCCAGCAAATGGGAGGAAAATCTTCTCTTTGCTTTAAAGTGCAATAGGAGATTCATACCATGCAGCTCCATTGATTTGACCAAGAGGTGAAGAACACTGAAGTAAATTATCAGCATAGTACCATTAATAATTATAATCTCAGTGGTAAAGTCATTCTAGCTTATGCTTTTTGCTGAAGAAAATAGCTTTTTATTGGTTAGTTCCACATAGTCCTTTTTTTTTTTTTCTTTAAATCTTTTGACTGGCGTGCAAATGTTCTAGGCATTTCCATTACTTCGATTTCCTGTGAAAAATGTGTGTGCTTTAGGTAGTGAAATCAAGGCTACTACAGAGTGATACCATTGTTCTGATATTCTCATCTTCTTCATTTCTATATTTGTTGTGCTACATCACTATCAAATGAACAGATAAAAACATAACCTTATTGAGCTGATATTGCTCATGGGCTGTCAGAGAGAAGAGCTCTCAGCCTTCATGGTTGTGTTGTCTCTATCAATAACCTCTTTAAAAATGCAATACTTTGGGGTGAAATTTGTAAGTGATACATAGATTACGGAAGAGATAATGAAGAGAGCGAGCTGTTATTACAATTAATAGTGGCTAAAAGGAGGCTGACACATAACATTGTTCAGGAAAACCAAAAAAGACAACAATCCATCCGGAAACAAGACTGTAGGCCACTCAGCCACCACAAGAAACTAGGATTTTAGTATGGATGTTGGCAGGATCTAGCTAGCAGGACTAGGGCAGTGATCATCCCCCTGTGCTCCGTGCTGGTGAGGCCGCACTTCGAATCCCATGTTCAGTTTTGGGGCCTTCACACCAAGAAAGGCCTTGAGGTGCTGGAGCGAGTTGAGAGAAGGGAACGGAGCTGGGGAAGGGGCTGGAGCACAAGTGTGATGGGAGCGGCTGAGGGAGCTGGGGGGTTCAGCTGGAGAACAGGAGCTGAGGGGAGACCTTCTGATCTNAAAGGTCTTTTCCAACCAAAATGGTTCTATGGTTCTAAAATTAAGAGGGTTTAGAGGAGAACCAGAAGGATTAAAGAACATGCCAAGAGCCTTAGCTTTGCCAAAACAGTAACACCTTTACTCAGAAGGGTTTCTGCAGAAAGCAAAATTCGCCCTAGGGGGTACTTGTCATTTCTTGCACCAATAAACAGTTCACTGAAGGTACTACATGGTCTTTTGCATCCATTCTCCTATACTGATAGAGATCTGAGTCATCTTCTGGGTGGCCTTCCCAGGCAGATGGACTTCAGCAAGCCTTGTATGTATCTGACTCTCAATTAACTATTCTTACAATCAAAAATACCCTGTCCTGGCACACAAACTGGTAAAGACGAGTTGCATAACCTTTGGGTATGGATGTGTTTAAATACATAATCTCTCAAGAAGGTGCGATGTCAGGACTGCTCAGTGCACACCCAGATTGATGAGAATGGTGTGTGTGGTCCATTACTGCTTCTTGATGGACCCTGCACATCATCGGAAGAAGACATTGGGCAGGCTGGACTTGGGAAACACCATCTAACAACTGCCATGTAGTCAATTTCTAAGTTGTGATGGGTCACGAACTGGGCATTTCAAAAATCATTTTAGCCAAGGAAAACCATTTAACTTCATTAATTATTTTTAGTTATTAGTTTTATTTTTTAATCTGAAGGAATAGAGTCCCCTGGGTTCCAATGGCACAGAGCCGTTGACTTCTCTGGTATAAAGCAGATTGACTATGCATCTATCTTAAAATTTGAGGGACTATTAGTCAAAACTAATTTAAAATGCTATGATGGCTATGAAAAGGTAACGGAATACCACAGAGGAAATTAAAATGTAAAGGTATTATAAATATTATTTATTTGCAACCATTGTTCAGACAGTATTAACTGAAAACAGTCTCATTATTAAGGTGTAATTTACCATTCACAATAAAAGATAATTTCTGTCCAAAGAGCTCACAATCTGAAGAGGTGAAAAAGACAGGAGAGAAAAATCACACAAGACAGGACATATATCTGCAACTGTAGAGAAGGGGTGCTGAAGAGAGGAGGCAACTTGCTGCAGTTGCAAGCAGAGGGTACAGCAGCTCCCCCTCAGTTGCAAAACCCATTTTCCTTTCTGTGTGAAATCGACACTGAGGGGAAATCTCACCAAAGTCATGACAGAACCTGCCAACCCCAATGGCAATCACACAGCTACAACCTTGCGACAAAGAAAAATATAAAGCATCTTACGCTGACTTGCGTGTCACATATTTGAAGATAAATAAGAAATTAAAATGTCAAGGGTGATTTATAACTATGTCTAGTGCATGATGAAGGATAACACATCATTAGATAGTAAAGTGCATCAGCTGAAACTATCTCCAAAGTACAGGTACAAAGGTCAAAAGATGGAGTGTTGTTTTTCTGAGAGGAACCCCAAGATAGTAAGGACATGAAGAAAGATAAAGACCTTTATGATGAAAATCTGATGAAAATCATGAGAGAGCATGTGCACATGTAGCTTCATGAGGAGTTTATTATTACATCCTTAGTCTTACATTAACCCCAAACTCCAAATGTTTCAACCTAGATTTCCTAACTGTCCACATTACTTGTACTTTAGTTTCTTATAATCTTTGCAGGATAGAAAAAACTGGTCCTCCCCTCAGAGAAGCACAGGCAGAAGGGGAAAGGCTCCTACCACTGATGGGACACATTTCCCTTAAGTCAAGGCCTCATTCCATGTCCATGGATGATGCTCACCACCATGACCAAGGGCAGCTCTGGTGGGACTCTCCAGCCTGGGTTTCTGATGTCTAAGGGAGTTGTTGAAGTGATGCTGCCTATTTCTCCCCAGTGGGAAGACTTATTTGTGTCTCTCTTCCTTACCACAGTCAGGGGAATGAAGTTGAGCACAAAACATAACCATTGTGTGAAGTTTGAAGAAGGTATGTAATAAACACAGTTGTTTATGGGGTGACTGATAGACACACAGCACGGTTGCCTTTGCCTCTCCACCAGAGTAAACCAGATTAAAAAAAAAAAAATAAAATCCTCATGGACAAAATATAAAGCAAGATTTTGCTTATTTGAGTAAAACCTCTGGAATACTGAGAGTTGTATTTATTATTTCATTAAGCTACATTAACACAACTACAATAGCATACATGCCATGACTTATTCTGTAAATCGACCATATTGGAAGAAGTCCACTACACTGTGGCGTATCTGTGGATCATGCAGTGGCTATGTTTGTGATACATCAGTCCTCAAAACACTAAAAAAAAAAAAAAAAAGATAGCAGCCATTTGCTTAACAGATTTATAATAAGAGTATCAATTAGGAGTGGAGTAACAGTAAATTTTAGCTCCTTTCCCTTCAGCAATTTATCTTAACATGGACATTCTTTTCCTGTTCTCTGGTAGATCTGTTGTCACTTGGAGTTTTCTCCACTTCTTGCACCAGGGATGATGTCAGCAGATGTTACCTATCACTGCTGTGAATACACAGCAGCACTGAGGTACCATGGGACCTGCTTTGCATTGGGGTGCCCTTGGTCAAACAGATCTTAGCTTTTGTCTCTGCACATGTAAATATTGAACAAAACTGAATACAGAAGAACCAGAGGCTACAGTCTAGCAGGTACCACAGTGATCATGCCTAACTGTGGTTAACTGATCATGACAAGAAAAGTTTGTTTAATAAGAAGGCTGCCTCAGCTGATGTGAATTTTCAATATCAGCTTCTGTGAACATTTTAAAATATTCTTAATAATATTGTCACTGATGAACTATTGAACGTCTGGAGATCGTTGATTACCTGTAATTTCTTCGTTTTCAATCATGAGATTTCCACTACTGGCTCTTGTGACACTGTCGTATGATGGAGGAACAGATACTGAGGATGAAGTATCAGACTTGTCGGGACTCCTACCGTACTTTTGACCCATCACAGATGCAATAAGTCCTTCCTTTTCTGGAGCAGCATCTCGAAGAGTATCAATACTGCAAGTTCTGTGATGCTGCAGGTAAGAAGCCTGCTTTACACAGCGCAGGAGCAAATGACTCCTGTAGGCACGCTGGATGACAGTGGCAGAAGCTTCCTCTTGTCTGTGCCTGAGTGTAGTAGAGATTGGCTCGTAGGAAGTTTTGGATGGATTGGCAGCCATGAACTTCTCCTCCATTTGTACTTTCAGAGTATCCATCTCACCAGAATCTCCTAACACTCGTTTGGTAAAAGCAAACAAGATATCCAGGCAGTGGATCCTATCTCCACTGACCATAGGCAGGTCCATTGCTATGAGTTCGACTTTGTTTGGTTTTGGTACCCGTAAAGGTTCAGCCAGAGCATCTGCAAAGTCTGAAAGCGCAGAGAAAGTTATAAACTGAGTTGCCTCAGGATCAAACTTCTCCCAGATTTCATAAAATATGTCAAAGTCGTCTTCCCCTAAAGGTTCTGTGCTTTCCTCAGTAGCAACATTGAAGTTCTCCAGGATAACAGCTATGTACATATTTACCACAATGAGAAACGATATGATGATATAACTTACAAAATAAATAATACCTATGGCAGGCTTACCACATTCACCTATAGTACCAGTTAGGTTTGGATCACAGTATGGTGGCCCAGTGTTTAAAATAGGACTGAGAAGACCATCCCAGCCAGCTGACGTGGTGATTTGGAAGAGACAGATCATGCTGTTAGCAAAGGTCTGGAAGTTGAACATATCGTCAATGCCAGCTTCCATCTTCACGTAGGCAAAGTTAGCCATGCCAAAAATAGCATAAATGAACATGATCAGAAAAAGCAAGAGGCCAATGTTAAATAGAGCAGGTAGGGACATCATTAATGCAAAAAGCAGAGTTCGAATTCCTTTGGCAGCCCGGATGAGTCTCAGTATTCGTCCAATCCGAGCCAAGCGAATGACCCTGAAGAGCGTAGGTGGTAAGAAATGTTCAAATGCTCTGCCAATGCCAGCAAGCAGTAAGGCTAAAATGAAAAAGATAACAACTGGTTAGAATATAACGTTTCTGCTTCACTAGTAGTAGGATTGTAGTATCTGCACAGTTGAAAAATATCTGATGTGTGTGTGCTAAGACCCTAGCAGAATAACCTTTAATAGAATTTAAAGCTCAAAAATGAGCTGTAGAAATCAGCAATTATGAACTACATTCTTCAGCCACCAGGAGACAGGACCCATTGCACTAAGAATGCCAAGCACCTTTCTGTGCTGTTTTCAACTTCAAATATCCACATCAATCAACACTTGACTTGTTTTCTTTGACACTGGTTGCATGAATACTTCAGTGTGTGCAGGTTGTGTATTTACCTTCTAAATTTGACTTCAAATACTAACGTTGCAAAACCAAACTAAGAAAACAAGATAGAATAACAATGTCATGGTCATAATTTAGATAATATAGTCAAGAGATGTATGTAAACCCAGTGATGAACATAGAAGTTTTGCATGCCACTGTACAATGGCATGTAGTTAATCCGGGGACATAGCTACACTTGCATGTCACTTTATCATTATTTTGCCTGAAAAAATTAGAGATCTAGTAGCACTAAAAGAGATTTGGCTTTTCCAGGTTTAGATGTTTTGATACATTTTTCAGGATATCCACTACAGGAACCTAGTTTCTTGAGGAAAAGCTATACTCTCACTGGCACCCAAAATGTAACTCATACTAGAGAAACAAAATGTTTTTCTTCACCCAAATGCCTTCTGCTATTTTGGCAGTACTGGCCCTAGGAACAGTTAAATTGACAGGAGAGCTCTTTATTCCATTCTTCCTTTGCACTCCCTTCAAAGAAAAGCTAACACATTTGTGTTGTTGTTTTCTATTTTGTCACATCCTTATTTTCAATCAGCTGTGCCTGTGTTTCCAGAAACTGAATTCTATAGCCTATAATCTAATTCCAGTCTTCGTAGTCTCTCTATATTTCAATTCACTGTTACAAACACAGATGACAAAACCCAGCAATTTGCATCTGATTGAAGATTCCTTAGTTCGCCCTAAAATTGTAACAATGGAAGTTATCACATAATGTGGTGCTGTTATGATGGGTTATTAATTCTGTCTTTCAGACTAGAAAAATACAGCCTAAAGAACTATTATGAAACAGTTTACTTAACATAGTCTACATTTAAAAATATATATATTTCTATCAAAATAATATAGTAAATATTTTAAAAATCTTATTTAATATTATTTCAATAATATGGAGGGGTTTTAGATCATATAGTTTTCCTCAACAATTTATAGTATTACGATTTCCAGTTCAACATTCATTTGCAGTTAATAAATTTTATCTATTTTTTTTCCTAAAAAGAATAATAATTCAGTAAAGAATACACCAAACCAATTTTACTTACCAACAAGTGACATGATCACAACAACTAAATCAAATATGTTCCAGGCATTTGAGAAATAGTACTGCCGCAGAGCCACCAACTTCAGTACGCATTCCGCAGTAAAAACAGTAACGAAGAGTATATTAATTTTGTTAAGGACTTCAGTCTTTGTGGGACTTTGGTCATAGGTTTCTACCATCATGGAGACCATGTTAAGGCAGATGAGAACCATGATGACAATGTCAAAGGCTTGGCATGTTACAATGTCAAAAAGGAACCCTTGGTATCTGTTCTAGAGGGAAAAAGACACATCTGACATCAGTTATAGAAGTAAGGAGTACTCATCTGTACATGTTCCCATCAGCTGCAATTTTTATGTTGTAAAGTTATTCTACTATAATGAAGTCAGAGAAGTTTAAGAAAGGCAGAATATAAAAATGGCATTAAAAAACCCTTCAGAGTACCAGTATCAATGTGAAGACAGTATAAATATTTTATATGCAATATGTAAACATATGCAGTTTTCAGTGAATTAAATTGCACTTTTGCAATGCATTTTCTCTTTGAATATTTCAGACAGTCTCACCAGTGGTCTTGGAATGGGTTTTTGAGGTTTCTTGGATCCCAACTTTTTCATTGCACTGTAGTATTTTCTCTGTTCTTCTGTCATAAAGATATCTTCCCCACCTAAGTATATAAAGAGATGTCACTTATTTGGTGAGAAAGCAGTACTATTGTAATTACAAAGCCTAAAATGCTGGAAACTAACACTCCTTTCTGTTCACATCTTACTAGTACGAGGCCTTTTCGTAATTTGTGTCCAAAAAACCAGAGTGGCACAAACCATAAATTCACAGACAAAAGTCCTGGCTAGCTCAGAAAGCATGAAAATAAAGGACTTACTGAAAACCTGGATAGGAACAACTCTTTCCCTGGCTTCCCACCTCCTGTTCTTGTTGAATATTCAAAATACTCATCAGAGCATCCATCCCAAAGCATTTTCTAAGTAACGAGTCTCATGCTGTGCTTAGTGCCAAAAAAACAAGGAGCAAAGTTTTAAGGGGCTGCAGAGAAGTCATTGCCTTTGAAATGCTGGGAATGGGCTGGGTATTCAGGTTACAGGAGAAAAGAAAGGAGGAAGAACCTCACCCTGGGTGTTACTTCTACTGACTTAATTACTAACGCTCTTGTAAATGTCAATGGAAGTTTTAGATTCTATGCCAGCAAGGACCATGTTCTGTAAAGACAGCATTGCTTGAGGTATAGTAGATGCCATGGAGCACAACCAGTATACTTATCTTTTTCTTTTGTTGATTGAAATTGTCAATAATAACACCAACAAAGAGATTCAGGGTAAAGAAAGATCCGAAGATGATGAAGTTCACAAAGTAGAGATACATAAACAGATTGTGTTCCATTTTCGGCTGCTCATCTTTCTGCAGGGAGGAGAAGCAACACAAAAAATGATCAATAACAATTCAGAGTAATATTCGTATTGCAAATTACTTCACAAATTTATTCCAGGAGATTTACAGCCTTTCTGCTAATTCTGACAAAATTGGTATATTTTGACACTACTAATAATGCATAACACATAATATTATATGTATACCAGATCTCCATCGACGACACAGGGCACTTGGAGGTGAACTCACATGGAGACCTTACACTAGAGGTAACTGCATTTAGGTGAGTGGATCTGGAGTTGAATCCCACTCCCTATTACAACAGATTAGGATACTGTGAGTCACTCACAGAAGAAATGTTTACATCACCTGATAAAAATAATTACTGGAAAGATTTCCACAAACAGCAGATACAAAAGTGCGAAAATCATAATGCTTTTGTAGAAAACAATAGCATTAGCAAATGTTTGAAGATAGTGACTGACCTCTCGTGAATCTACTGCCGCATACATGATGTCCATCCATCCTTTAAAAGTTGCCTAGAATGAAGAGATTATGGAAAATGTGTTGAAATTTCAGGGTAAAAGTCTTCACATCATTTGCGATATCCAGATGACACTGGCTGGAGTAAGAGCCTTTAGTATGGTCATGCACACTGCACCAAGCTCTGACTTCAGGGAAAAGTGCCCCTGCTGCATGTCTGGCATTCTCAGCCTTATCAGGATGTGGAAGCTTGCTAAGGTGGGACAGAATGTATTCCCCTAGGATGCTGACAGGGCAAACCTTCACTAGCATGGACTACTGAAGGCCTTACAACCCTTGCGGCTGAAAAAAATCTCTATTACACAAGGCTAGCTTGGTATTTTCCCCAGATTTTCATCTGAGACTGACTCCAGCACTCAATCTCATGAAGCTGCTGGAGGCTGAAACAGCACTTGTCCACCAGATGCTTACTTTATCACCTGGAAAATCACAGGGAGATGTAATTTGTCCCCCTGTTTCCATTTGTGTGCACGAACAGCACTGGTGTTTGAAGAGCCAGCAGCAAGGAAAGAGCAGGTATGATACCGCTCTTTTCCGTCACCCACAGAGGTGACTTGGGAGCTGACAGCAGGTCAAACCCATCTGACGTGGTGCTGGATAGTGAGGGCGAGCAGCACTTACCACCTGAAGAAGAGCCAGGTAGCCAGAGCCAACATTATCAAAGTTGACTTTAACATTGACCCAGAATATTTTTCCTGTGGTATTAGACTTTTTACAGTCCATTATGTCATTGATTGAACTATCTAATTCTGAATCTTCTTCTGTCAGATTGACACATTTCCCAAACTTCCCAGCAAAGAGGTTCACTCCCATGATGCTAAAGATGAGCCAGAAGATGAGGCAGACAAGCAGAACATTCATGATGGAAGGGATGGCTCCCACGAGGGCATTGACAACCACCTTGGATGAAATGGGAGAGGAAAAATACACTTAAACAAAGATGAGCTCGAGTTTCTGCTGCAATAAGCAGTCATTTAGTCATCTCAGCAAAAATAAACCGAATGTTTTCCATGTAAATACTGGTCACAGCTCGCATGGGTATCTTGAACAAAGATTCAAAGGTCTGTAGTATCTCTCAAACTTTCGAAGGAATAGTTGATATTTTGGGGCTGCTGTGAGCCACTACCACATAGGTATACTACAATGTGAATCCCTCCTCTTTTGATGACTTTCCATGGGTTTTGGAGTGGGAGACGTCCTGTTTGTTTGTTTTAAACTTTTATAACATAAAATTTCTGGACAATTTGTCCATAAGCACTAGTGCAGAGGATTGGATTATTAAGACTGTAGAAAGTAGTTTTTAAAAGGACCAGTAACAACTCTCCTCTAGTATTTTGGCAGATCTATTATTTTCAGTTGATTATGATTGTGTTTGGGGGTCTATAAGCATGAGCTGGATATTTTTTTTGCGCTAGCAGCTGAACAATCACAGAAAATGTCCATGTGGGTTTTAAGTGCATGCTAAGACATAACAGATCGCTTCATATCAAGGGGCAGTGAATAGAAACGATGAGAAAATAACAGTGAAAATGGTGAACTCAGCAGTCAGGTTGCAGAGAAGAACTTGATGGACCAGAAGGAAAATGAAAAAGCTTTGTGAAGGCCACAAACATTCTGCATAGCAAGACAGAAAGTAAAATGGTATCTGTTTCAAAACTGACTCCAGGTACAGAAATTTTGACATTAAATTAATATACAGAATGTATTAATTTCTCTCCACCTCCACAGTGACAAGGATGTGATTTGTAATTACAGTCACATTCCGCAGCTTCACGTTGTTCCAGATGCTGCTTTGATGGAAAAAGGCAGCAAATATTCTAGAGATAAACACTCCTGCTTTTTGAAAGAAAATGTCTATTTGGAAATATAATTTGAGCAAAGTACCTCTTAACAGTCTAATGTCTTTGTAAATCAATCCAGTAGAAACCTGCAAAAATGAGGTGATTCTTTCCTCCGAGTTAGCTTGATATCAGATTTCAAAAATGAGAATTGTGCTCACAGTAAAAAAAAAATAAAATAGAGAATAAATACTACTTCAGTAAGACAGGAACAAAAGAATGACCAAGCAGGAGGGGAACAAAGTTCTACCTAGTCTAATTTTAGGTTCAATGGCAATAGGATTGATCACTTGAGGAAAGTCTATAAGGAACAGCCAAGTACAGAAGAGTGCAGCAAAGATGCCTTTTCAAAATTCATTTTTTAAGTCCTAAACTGAACTTGAGATAGACCTGTGAACTTCATAAAGACACAGTCATGGGTTATGAAACTATTACACGCTAATTAGTACTGACAGGGTTTAATTTGTATTCAGTCTTACCCTCATCCCCTCAAACCGTGACAGTGCTCTTAAGGGTCTCAGAGCTCGGAGAGTCCTAAGAGATTTCACGGCCTCAAATGTACTGCCTAAGAGGTTTATTAAAGAGACCTGAATGGGCAAACAAAAGAAAGTATTAGCAATGTTCTGGCATATTTTTCCTTTATTGCTGTTAAAAAGAAAAACCCAAAAAAAACACCAAAATGCCCACATCTCCCCATATTTTCAGTGCCCAGAGTGCAATTTCCTGAAACTGTAATTAAAGGAGGTAGGAGTACTGTCTTAGCTTCATATCCAGAAAACAGTCAGTGATTCTGCTACTGCCTCCTATGTCAGGACCCATGTAGAAATGCCAAAGGCAGAACTTACAGCCACAATAAAGAAATCCAGCCAGCACCAGGCATTGGTGAAATACTTCTTGAAGCCATAAGCCACCCATTTCAGGAGCATCTCCAGAACAAAGATGAAAGTGAACAGTTTGTCAAGAAATGCCAATATCATTTTAATTCTTTTTCTCTCATTTATATGGATGTCTTCAAATGCCTGAAATCATAATATATAGATAAATGGCAAAAGTTAGAGATGAGCTTTTTAAAATGAAAGTTTATCATCATTGAGACCTCTTCATCATTTGATATGTGTTTTACACAGATCTAAACCTGGGCTTTTACTCAAATCTATGTCAGCTGATAAAACTGTAATTCTCCCTCTCCCTTCTCTTTCTTTTTCTCTGTCTAGTACACCCCGTGGACACGCACATCATACACACCTAGGAGGAAAGTATGAACCTAGAATCACAGAATACTTTGGTTGGAAGGGACCTCCAAAGCTCATCCAGTGCCACGCCTGCCATGAGCAGGGACATCTTCACCAGCTCAGGTTGCTCAGAGCCCTGTCCAGCCTGGCCTGGGATGTCTCCAGGAATGGTTCATCCACCACCTCTCTGGCCAACCTGGGCCAGTGTTTCACCTCCCCCAGTGTCAAAAATTTCTTCTTGAAATGAATTTCTAAAAATATACTTTCAAGAGGACCAAGTACTTTTTTGTTGTTGTTTAGTATTAAGACTAGTTTATTTGTTTTAGTGACAAAAAATCTGTTTCAAACTGTGAAATATCTTCCAGAGAAAGCCAGAAATACCCACTATACAGCCAGAATAAAAACGGCTTCTGAGAACTTCATATTTTAAACATTTTTCACTCTCTCATCATTTGAAATAATATGAATAATAAATTTGCTTTAATTACAGTAGTGAATAAATGACTGCTGTCTGAAGCCTCTTCTTTTTTCTTCTGTTGAGTTCAAAGATATTCACCATGTTTTCTGCTAAAAACAACTTATCTGAGTGCAAAATAAAGCTAAAATGCTTCTAAATAAATAGATAAAATTGTGCTACACTAACCAGGGCTCCACTGCTCAGAAGAATCATGAATATAATAAAGGATTCAAACCAGGAGTGTTCAACAATCTGGTAGCAGGTTTTTCTCAGATTCCACCATGTTTCTCCTCCAAACTTTATGGCACTTCCCACATAACAATGAAAGTATCGAACACAAGCTGAAAGTGAGAGACAGCAATGAAAGTATGGAATGAATGTACCTACATCCGAAGGGTTACTCAAGAAACTTCTTGCAAACTGCATCATTGTTATTTTAAATTTCTTGCCATGAGAAAAACAAAACAAAATCATTTAATTTTGTTTGTCTTGTGACTCTTATTTTTATACATGTAAAGTAGGTGGAGGCCCTTTGGACAACTTTCCATTGTTTCAAGATATTTCTGAGACACCAGACTCACAAAACTCCAGGACCATGGGAAGAGTCTTGATGCTACAAAAGCCTTTCTCCATTTCTGCACAGTTTAGAGAGCACAGACAAGATACCCTGGAACAAAAAGCCTTGGAGACAGAGAAGGTAAACTGTTGCATTCAATATTGCAGCATTATATCCTGCCTTGCAAGGTATATTCATTTATTTATTTACTTCTGAAAGTATGGAGTGACTGATTTCATATTATACAACCTGCAAGAATATCATATTCTAGCCAACACATAGGGACCACAAAATAAGACATCTCCTTTCAAGCTCACCAAATTACTTCTTATAACAGGCAATGACACCAGGGCCACTTAACATTTCCTGACCATCCCATTATGAATCCTTGGCATTTATTACTTATTAATTTTGCCCAAACATTTTGCTAGTATTTTCCTTGATGTGTGCTCTGTGCTAATTCATGTTTCCATTATGGCAAAAAATTACAGGCAGAAGGCTTCTGTCATTTCCAAGCATGAAAAAAAAAAAAAGTATATATGTGTCATATATATATATATGATGTCTTATACACATATGATATATTGTCATATATATAACTCACATATATAATAGAACATAGTATATGCAAAAATTCTGATTATCTTTCTTTCAATAATCCCAGTTTCCCCAGTAATGTGGATCTGGGATTTAAAATGAGGCAGGGAATGGCACTTGCACAAGATAGGGACTTTTTTTGTGCAGAAATCTGTGTTAGGTACAGATTTGCTGCACCTTCATTTGAGTTTTCCAATGGTTTGGCCAGAGTAGGCACACTCCAGCCTGGAACTACAGACCACAAACAAGACTTTTCACATTTCTTCTCTGGAGCAGAAGAGAAAAAAAGAAAAAAAATGAAAAAAATCTTTATTTCTTTTGTTCTGATGGCTGTACTAGCAAAACCTGACATCAATAAAATAGTTTTGAAAATAACCCTGTAGCTCAGAACTCTGACATCTGTATTATTAATGCAATATTTGTGGGGCTTTTTTCTGAAGAAAACAAACTGCAATGTAGGTACAGTCGATCTCCTGCTGGATTTATGATGTATAACATATTAGTAAAAATACATCTATTATTACTACACAAAGAATACTTTCCATTCAGGCACAAAGCCCCTCTAGCTTCCAAGAATTCTTACATGCTTCACTGTTATTGACTGAATCCTAAAACTGTGCGCTAGAAGTTTCATTGATCCAAAAAGGGCACAATACTAAAAAAAACAGAATAGAAGAAAATGTGAGGACTCTGTCAAGATGGTCATGGGTGAGAAAGAGCAAGTTGGAGCATCAGCAAGAATTTAATATAACACACTTTGATAAAATGAGCCTATAAACTGACCTGATCTAGTTTGTTCTCTCACAACTCACACAGAGAGTGCAGTGATTACCCCTGGCTGTCAGTAGTGACAGTTATTTGAGAAAAATCTCAAGAGCTATTTCTTTGCATTTTATGAAAAACGCATACTGTTACATAGGTTAGGGTATGAACAATTTCTAAAAGTACCCAACACATCCCATAACAACTGGTAAAGCTAGGTGTTGTGTGATGATCGGAGAAAAAATTCACAGATTATCATCCTATAGAAATTCAACTTCATCCTAGCAGCTTCTCTCTGCTTTTTTTCACTCCTTTGTTTCTTATAGAGGTTGTTCATAAAATGCTATTCAAGGAATAATACTTTGCATCAGTGTAAACGTTTAACAAATCTGATGTGCCAAACGCCTTGTTCCAGGGGCCGTTGTCAGGTGAGATCTGATCACATACGCTTCTTTTATGTTAATCCCCAAAAGTTACTTTGATGCTGTCTGATAGAGCGAAATTCATTCCGCTTCACTACGATAATCTCATATTTTAGGGTTGGGTCTATGCCTTTACCCAGGTCCCAGTTAGAAGCAACTGGCTTTAAAGGAAAAGGGGTTGGTTTTTCAGGTGCCATGATCTATCTGTTGACTAGAGAGGGACAATGATTTGGACAATTTATCTCATTTCCAGATAACTAAAATTAACTGAAAATAATCTCACCCAATTGGTTCAGCATCCCAGAAGAACCAAGTTTGGTTTTGACTCTTCTCACTTCCCAGTAGTGAAACCATGAGAGCCTTACCTTCTGGAAAACATTTTTCTGGAGTCTTGAAGTCTTCAGCAAACTCTGGAATCTGCCTCAAAAGATCTTCAGGGTTTGTCAGATCCACGGTGCTGCCTTCAGAAGAGCTGACGCTGTCAAACTACCGAGCAAAATGGGATCAGGTATTGATTTTTTTCTACATTCAACTCCAAATGAATAAATTCATCCATATACAAATAAGATTCAAAATTCAAACTTGGCTAATATTTCAAGTAGTGTCAGTAATGGAACAAACTTTGTGATTTTAAAAGTATATGAGTTTTAAGTACCGATAGATGCATCGAAATAGGACCAGAACTGTAGTATGACAATATCTATCTACATGAACCAGATTTACCTGCCTAATAAGCTGGAAACTTGAAGAGCTTTTGAATTGCATATAACTATATGCAGTACTCAAAGCGGAATGAACTGCTTGGGTTAAAACTATGACATTGTAGAAAGCTGCATTCAAACAGGAGAACCAGATAAATATACCTGGTATTGTATTAGGAACTGAGCACCCATGACAGTATTTATGAAGCAGGAATTGGAATCACATCATGTATTCCCCAGTTACAAAGCTTTTTGCCATCCCATTACACTGCATATGAGGTATGATGAGTCAGCAGTGTTACGAATTACTTTATGCTTTTTTTCTTTTGTATTTGTGTGTTGCTGTCTGTTACTTTTTTTAATGTGTTCTTTATTCAAAATTATTCTAAAAATATTTTTAATTAACAACTACTATGTTTAATGTCATAGTGAGAAACTCAATCAAAGTATTACATTTCTTGAAAAAAATACACAGGACACAGTCAGACTTGCTGGATTTTCACACTTCTCTGTGGAAGCATATGTTTTTATGTCTTTTTTTTCCTCCTCTCCTGTTTTTTGTAGACTCAGATTTCAATAAATGGAAAGTAGCATAGAGAATTTTATGAATTATTTATTTGAATTGAATTATTTTGCAGTTTTTCCATTTCTAAACACTCTCTTACCTATACATACATTTTTCTTAAACATCGATACCTAGAAATCCAGCACAGCTTAGATTTCACTCACATAATTCTGGCACCTTTATTAACCAGTCAGATCGGCTACTGCAAGCTCAGAGCTGCTGCTGCTGCCACTAAATTCCAGCAAATCCTTGAACAGAAACATACCTGTGCTTGACCATTATTGGAAAGTCAATACCATAGAAAAAAAATGGTTACTTCATTTTGCTCTGATGATGACGGTTCAAGCTTCCTATCCTTTCCGAGGTAAAGCACGCTGAAATCTTCAGAGGAAAATCCTGATCCTTTGCTCCAGCTTCCTGAAGTTTTCCCTCTTTCTCCCCTTTGCCTCAGGTGATTTTCATCCTGAAAATAATCTGTGGATTAGAGGGGGTTTCTTTTCCCTTTCGAAGGGTGGACAAGTTGGAAGGGAAAGAAAGATAAGATATGCGTTTAATTTAAAGTGGGTCTCTCCAGACAAAAAACATAAGGTATGATCATTTTGAGTCTCTGATTTTACCTAAGGATAGAGAAAGGGAATTTTTCCCAATGGCCATGAGGCAAACTAAGGAATTAGTACTTTAGTGAACTAGTCAAAAGTTAAGCTAGAGTTTCTGCATAAGAATTAAGAAAGAAACTTAAGGTGGGAAATTCTGAGACCATAACAGCATTCTTCTGTGGTTAAAATACAACTGAAAAATTCAGAGAACACGAAGAAATAGGATAATATATGCTATCATGTAAGAAATGTGACCTTAACAGAGTAGCTCCATACTTAATCCTTTTAACAATTACTGCATAGTACATACAGCAAGGAGAAATACAAAGAATGGACCAGAGTTATAACCTCGTATTATGAATTTTTGTTGTGCCATGTAAATAATGCCAAAATAGTTGACATTATTTGCATAACTGTTTACATGAAAATTACAAGTTCACCAGGGACTGGCACAGTTATCTAAGGGTTATGTAATTACCTGTGTGTAATACAATGTGTCAGCTATGAAATCCTGCAGCAAACCCAACAATTTATGGTCTTCCTTTTAAGACCATGAGAGACTCTTGATTTTTAAAAGGCTCCCAGTGATAATTTACCCTCACTCTGAATATCCATATTTTTGGTTCTAGTTCAAAATTTGGTAATTCTCTGGAAATGGATCAACATATACCCCCATGTTCTGCTAGAGACAGTCTTCTACCATACATGCATCCCTCGATATATGTGTGTATATATATATATATATATGCACTGTTCCAACACAAATTTATTACCTGTTTGCTGTATTCTATGTCTGTAAATGTGCTCAGATTATCATCATCTTCAAAACCCTCACTTGTATTCTCTGCTTCAGCAATAGGGACACAAACAAATATATTGGGATTGGTAATAAAATCTTCAAGATTTGAGCATTTGTCCCCATTTTTCTCAACCCACTCATTATTGTAATTCTCTTTACAATTTTGTATTTCTTCATGCTTGAACCTAAGTGAGTTCTGTGCAGTCAATTTGATTTTCTTCCTCTGTGCTTTCTTTATATGCTTGAGCTTTCCGCAACAGATATCCCACATAACACTCTTCACATAGTGAACCCCCTTGTGAATCCGAGCAAAGGCAATCCGAAGATTGTTCATCTCTCTGTCATCCTCTGCTGTCTGGAGAGAGTCCGTACTGAAGGAATTCAACAGTAGCGCAATGAAAAGGTTGAGAACCTAAAAGACATTGAAACAATAATAACAAAATTAAAATTCAGGAGAGTAGCTTTCAGAAATCTAAATTCTAATTTTGAAGAACACAGATACTATCAAAGTTCAGTTTTACTGAGCAAGCAAAAGCAAGGTAATAATGAAACGACTATGACTGATCACATTATGGTTGAAGAAGTAAACTTCTCTCCCAAAAAGTCTGATGTTCCCATGACCTTCTTCCACAAAAAGTTATTTTAAGTGGTAACTAAAACAGATTTGTGCATGCCAAATACAGTTTTTGGTCAAAACAACTTTTCAAACATTATAGCAGTGATAAAAGCTATGGTCACGGCTTGTTGGTTTAATAATATCTCTTCCTTCTTCAAACTACAATTAAATCAGGCCTTCATGGAGCTGCTTCCAAAATCCTATATGAGATCAGATTCAGGCCAGGCTATTCCATTAAATATGCAACACTGTCACAAAAAAAGAAAAATCAAGAGAAGCTCAAAGTGAGGTTTCAATTTAAATAGAAGAATTTATAAACTTCATTTTTTTTTCTAAGGGAATGGGAGAATTTATTATTTTTTCCAATCTTACATAAATTCCATCCCATATGGCATCTTAATTTTTATAGTATCAGAACTGGGCAGATATCACCCCTGAGTCATTGAGGACCCCAGTCAGTGGAGAACACTAGCTCTCCAGAGACCAGTTCATCCCATCTGTCTTAGTTATTGACCTTAAGTTGGAACAGATCTCACTCTTGGATACTTTCTGTTTCCTTTGATACTAAGAAAGCCTAAATAAGGAGTGTAGGCTAAGCACTTAATTGTTTGACAGTTAACATTAAGTGATATGAATATCTCTCACAGCATTTCATCCCTGAAATCGATCATTGCATTGTAGAACAGCTGGGACTTTAAACCTGGCTATTCTGGATTCAGCCAAAGAACAGGTATTTCCCATAAGGAACTGCTCAAACTCAATTATTTTCAGCGGTTTCTTAAATTAAGGGAAGACCAGTATATGAATGATACTAAGAATGGCATGAGAAACAAAGCTACTAACAAAAGATATTTACAATTTGGGCAGAAATGAGGGAACAGGACTGAGAAGGCAGCCTGCCCCTGGGTTGAGTTTGCCATAGCAGGATCTAGCTCTTGGGTGTAAATGTACTTAGAGATTATCAAAGAAAATCCTGATTTCAGTGATAGGAGCCTAGGTTCTGCCATTTGCTGATAAAGAATTCAATACAGGGGATCTTAAAAAAAAAACCAACAACCCACAGATTTAAATTTACAGATGGACTTAAGCACTTAGCTCCAGTAATTCAAGCAGGTAAGCCATAAGCCTTACTGGTTATTTACATCCAAATCCCAAAATATGAAGAAACATAGTTGCCTGCATTACTGCAAAGATATTAGTTGTCACATTGCCAGGTGAAAAGGTCAAGTGAAACTGTGTGTAAAGCACACAAAATGTGAAAATATGGACAGTGGCTCAAAAGTGAAAGGCAAAAGAGGTTTTTGCAGACTGTAACGTGCACAGATATCTCTTTCACCTATGTTGCAGGAAACTATTTTTTTTTGACAAAATGGCAATTAAGTAGATTCTACCATAGATGGGATAAAGAGAAGAAGATTCTGGAAAACTCACCACTAAATTTCCTATTACCATGACCATCAGAAAGACAAGAAGACACAGTGGTGGTCCAGCGACAACCATGCAGTCCCACATGGTTTCAATCCATTCTCCACACAGAATTCGGAAAATGACAAGGAATGAGTGGAAAAAGTCCATCATGTGCCAGCGTGGCTTGCCATTTTTGCTTATTTTATGGCTGTTCTCCCCATAACTTCTCCCAAAGAGTTGCACCCCTACTATAGCGAAAATGAAAATGATGATTGCCAGGACGAGGGTCAGATTACTCAGTGCTCCCAGAGAGTTACCAATTATTTTAATGAGAGTGTTTAAAGTTGGCCAGGACTTTGCCAGCTTGAAAACCCTCAGCTGTGTAGAAATAGAAAACATAATGTTAGATGTCAGTAGAAATAGCCCATCTTTTAACCATTCAGTTCTTGCAAAAACTATTTTACAGATATTCTGAACTATTCCAGCAATGTAATATTTGTGACACCATGACACTAGTATTTTTTTTCAAGTATTTATAGGTTTTAAAAATTATTTTTATTTTTTTTACTGGGCAAATTGTATAAGACCAGACTAACTTGCGTCCCTGGTAAGTGTTTGACCCACACACACAGGGATCCATACAATGTGTTTGATATGGACTATGGTATTTGATTTGCATGTAACATGAAGTACCAAAGCTGGGAGACCAGCTGCTATATTACTGTAAAATGGCTCTATCTTTTGGTAAAGCAACCTAAATTGGTTCACAGAATACAGTATGCATACCTTAATATAATTTCACGTCTATTTTAAGCATTGTTTTTTTTCTGTATTTGTACTCTAACACTTTTTTCCTGTTCTCCTGTGCTAGATTTTATTTTCGACACCAGTTTTGTAGCGCCTGCTCTGTAATATTTTTTCCTGTGAATATTTCTTAGTACGTTCAAGAGAAACGTATATCTCATTGAACTCTAATATCAGTTTAAGACTGTGTTTCCTATTCCTAGTGCCAAGAGGAGGGGGGACGGAAATAATTTTCTGCATCTTAACTGCAGACAACAGAACTATTCTCTGTTTATTCACAACATAATGTTTTATACAACTGAGTAAGCATGAGGCATTACCAGTCTGAAGGATCGTAAAACCGACAGGGTTCCTCCTCTTTGCCTTCCTTTCTTGCCTTTGTGTCTGGGTAAACTTAGTTCAATTAAACTCAAGGTAACAATTACACTGTCAAAAATATTCCAGTGCTGCTGAAAATAATAGTAGGGATCTAGAGCAATGATTTTTAAGACCATTTCTGCAGTGAAGATTCCTGTAAAAACCTGTGGCAAAGAAACAGTAGCATCAGCCCAAAAGTTGCCATGAATTTATCTTATCTTTAGGTCCTTTTCCCGTAAATAAAGCAACTATTCGTGGACAGATCAACAAAACCCATTTTTATGAACTCCTAATGCACTTTCAGCTAAAACAGAAGGACTGTTTTCTGATTTCTGAAGAGTGTGTTAGAAAAACATCAATAAAACCTGAGATTTGTCCATATTAGAAATTTAGAGTTTATAAATGCACAGTCTGCTAAACTTTAGTTTTTACTGTTACTCCTCATGTCTCAAGTGAAAACACCCATCAATCAATCCTTGGTATAAAATGTCACACAGTTGAGAATTTGCTTACCAAGTTGCCTACTTTAAGCATAAATTTAAAGTCTTCTGACATATTATTGTGCTCCAGTGCCATGAACAAAGTATTCACCACAATGCAAACTGTGATGGTGAGATCAATAAAAGGATCCTTTATGAAAGCAGCCACTTTTTTCTTGATTCTCAACCAAAGTGGACAACAGTCCCAAATTAGGTACTTCAAAGCAAAATCTTTCAGGCATGGTGGGCATTTCCGCTGTGATTCTTCAAGTTCTAAATGCAAAAGAAAACCCCAATATGATTAAATAGTTATCACTGTGCAAGACAGCGAAGTAATAACTTCAAGTACTCAAAAGACCAGAGAAGAAAAAGGAAACCCCACATTTCACCCAGAGTCCTGAAGCTTCCCTGTACTTTCTACCATTCATGTAGTCCCTATGTCTGCTAATAAACACGAAGATAAAATTCAGAGAAAATTGGATTCAAAATTAATTGACGCAAACTTAGTTCAAAAGACTCTGGATCAGATTTTATTTGTGTTCGACTCAAACTTGTGCTATAATCATCTGGCTAAATACAGATGTTTGTGATGCAGAGGTCACACCGCAGTCTCTCACACCAGAAGGTCTTTATAGTCAATATAGCAGCTAAGACATTTCTCACCTTGTCCTTACATAAATGTCTAGGACACCGGGTCTATCACACCCAACATCTGTCTCCTTTGACTCCCAAGGGAGTCCAGAGAGTCAAGGTCAGCCATCAGCATTCTGGTTGTGGTTGTGGCAAATCCAAACCACAGTGCCTGAAATTTGGCCTTAGGCCACTTCTGCTGGAAACTACTGATGCAAGTCGCCATACCTCTGTATTTTCCAGGGGTAAACATGGGATAGAAGCTGTTCTGGCTTTGTCGTTTACTTGGTCAAATAGAAATCTCATAGCCTTTCTTTCTTCATCATGAATATTAATGGTTCCTCCAAAATGCTTTTGACCCTGCCTGAAGTCCTACGCAAATTCATTGACAAACTGGAGCTTACTTAAAGCTAAATAAAAGCACAGCAGGAATTATTAGTAATCTGAGTTTTAAGGACCTGAAAATTTTTCAACAATCGGATGAACCAGTGAAACAAACAAACAAACAAACAAACAAAAAGGCAAGCTTTCCTCATCCTGGTCTCCTGGTCCAGAAAACAACTAAAAAATTTGGTCTGAAATTTTTCAGAAATTGCAACAAAACCATCAGTCAGCATAACAGTCAGTGACACCTCCCCCCACACACTACTCACCTGGAAAGGTAAGTTAAAAGAATAAAATAGTGAGGTTAGTATTCAAAACCCGGAAGTTCCTATAATCTTATTGTTAGATTCTGCATGTCTATGTCTCTGCCACTGACATCGCCAGTCACAGGGTCAGGAGAGAAGACACCACCCCAGTCCTGCACTTCAGATGCCAGAGGAACTCCTTCCACCAGCTCTCACTCCTATCCCCATCACTGTTCTACAAAATGAGATCTTACGATGGGCAAATGTTGTGTTCCAGTACATGAACACCGTGTGACAATGTGTTTGTTGGTTTTTATTTTTTTCAAAGAGCCAAATTAATGACAAAATTCCTAACTACACACCTACAAATCTCTGTTAACCTTTAAGAAGCGTATTGACATTTTGGTTTTTCATGCTAGCATTACCTTAGGACTGAAATAAGCATAATGAGGAACCACTTACCCTCCAAGACACTGGTAATTATACTGACTGCACTTGCTGCCCTTTGTCTCTGAAGTGCCTCATTAAAGTGCTCCACTGACAGATGAGGAGGCAAGTGCATCATGCTGCTCTCATCATTTACAGCTGGCTGCTTAAAGAAGGAAACATAATTAGGGAGATACCACAGGAATAAAATTAAGTAGGAAGTGATGATGGGTAACTATGAAATTTAATAGGAACGATGACACACAGCCAAATAAATGTACCTTTTTACAAGAAGTAATAGATGTTGAGACGGAAGGTCCTACTCTTCAGTAATAATGCTGCAGTAAATGGATCCTGCAAGCACGTAATAGCAACAAGGCAAGCACAAACCTTGGAAATAAGTGTATGAGGGGAAGTAAGCCTAGGAAACATTCCAGATACTAATGGAAAAGGAAATATGAGGAATAAACTGGTAGAAAAGATCTCTACCCACTTGGGGATCTTACAGACAAAGCTTCTGCATGATGCCAAAGGTGCTGTGAAGGAGAAAGAAATTACAGGTACTGTTCAAAATTACCCCCTGGACAGGGCATGGGATAAAAAGATTCTTTGGTGACTTTTAATTCCAGCACTAGGAATTAGTGTGTTAGTACAAGGTGTGCACAGCAGAAAACCAGGGTTTATAACAGGAACACTGAAGCAATGAACTGTAGTTTTTGGGAACTCATCAGAATATTAAAAAACGCTTTCTACTGACAACTTATAAACTCCCCGTGTCAGTATACATCATTTCACATCACTCTTTGCCGTTTGACTGAAAGCCTTAAGACAAGAAAACCCCACCGTTTATGGAGAAACCATAATATGAAGTATATACTTCATATATTTTACTTACAATATCACCCTTTCCTGGGTCTTCCACTACTGGTGGAAGCATTACTCCTTCTGAAGACACTGGATCCAGACTGTGCACCTTGCTGGTTCCTCCTCCCATCACCGAGATCACCCCATTGCAGTCGTCCGCATTACCCCTCTTGCTGCTCTGCCCACAGTTGGGGGTACCAGGGCGAGAGCTGTGGCTCATTTGGCTTTGGACACTGGAACGTCTTCCCATCTGCGTGACCGACAGCGGCCGACGCTGGATGTCGTGTTCCCCAGCGCTGTGGGTCTCCTCAACACCAAAATCCGTCCTGGAATCAACTTCTATAGCAGGTGTTTGGAAATTAAACACGCTCCCGTGGCTAAGCCTGCGCCTTTCCTGGTTTGCGTTGGGACCATACACCAGGCCAAGGAAAGACTAAAAGCCCAGGAAAAAAAATAATAAAGAGAGAGTGGCATAATATCATAGAGAAAATTTTTGGGAAGCAATAAATATTTAGAGTTTCAGCACATTTCCTATCAATGGTTGTGAGTCCAAAACCTTTATTTGATTTAAATTTTTCAAAAGGGATTATGCTCAGATTTTGAAGGGCAGATAATAAAATCTTATCAGCTGTAGCAGCTAATTTTGTGATAAGCTTTATATTTAAAGCAAGAAATTTTTAACAGAGACTGATGGTACAGAATGTACATTCTAATAGTCATTCACTTTTTTCTATTTCTCAATGTTATGGAAAGTGTATTTTAACTGTTATTATAACTTTCCTTCCATCTTTTGTTTATAACATTTCCTTTTCAAATTAGTTTTTACATATTATTCTTTCTTATCCCAGAAGGATGTTTATTTTAAAGACTTAAGAGCGATCAGTGTTTGTAATAGGATTTGGTTTGTGCTTTCAAGCAATTTATTTTAGTATTAAAATTGGAAAAGCTGTAAGTATCTCAGATTCAGACAATAGATTACCAACTTTCGTTGAATGTCTGTGGACTGTGACTTGGGGAATTGTTGTTCTTCTTCATTATCTTCTATCCCCAAAGACTTATTTCTCATTTTCCTATTGCTTCTTTCTTTCATTTCTTTGGTAGACAGAGAAGAGGCTCCAAAGGAGCTAATTGACAGGATATCGATTCCTTTAAGTGCCAATGACTGAAATTTAAACAAAAACATGGATGATATTTTTGCTGTATACTTTGAATATAAGCAGAAAGAAAACACTTCTGTGCTCTATATTATTTCCTCTTAATAAGCTGTGTTTCACAAAACTCATTAGAAATCTTCCAACAACTCTAAAAGAAAGAGGAGAGAATTTCTCTAACATATGGAGGACTGAACAATTTGCTATTTGCAGTAAGTTACATGATCACATGTATTGGGCCTGCCAGGGGCAAAATAATTACATTATAACTCCTATTCCTCCATATGGCAGATTTGCTAACAATAAAAATACTCAGTTTGAAACTAATACTGTAGAACATATCCTTTTCCCCAAATAAATGCTAGAACAGCATTAAAATACTGTCTTTTCATTGGAGATCCTTGGGACTGTATTCACACTGCGGCTTACTTTCATTCCCATACTGAATTTAGGATAATGTTTTCAAAACACAGGCGTATTTTGTTCCAGAAGCTCCTAAGCTATTTAGATTACCAAGAGACTTTTCATTCAACTACGTTTTGCCTCAGATGTGAATGCAATTGATCAATTGAACTACTGTATATTTCTCTGCTCAGCTGTCCACAATGATAAATGAAGAAAAATTTAAAAACAACTACATTTTCCTTTGGAAACAGCTGATAGAATTTTACATTTTCAATATTTTAAAATACTGCTTTCAAAACTTCGAAGTACTAGTTTTCTTACAGTAAGAGCAGCCTTAAATACTCATTATCCACAACGAAATTCGTTGTTTCACAGGAAAAATATGCAGCTGAACAAGGAATTTCTCTTGTAGCTCTTGGAATCACTGCTTTCTGTAAGTTATCACTTGCTCCTCTTCCCACAAATGACTACTATATACACCTGTATACAAGGAGTGATGCTTTTTCTTATGTGTCTGACAACAAAGCACTGAGACTAAAGCTTGTACCTCCTGCTCCTTCTGTAATAATTCCATGGCTTCCCGAAATGTCTTTTCCTTTGCCTCAGTTTCAGCAATGGTGGCCTTGTTCTGGTCTTCGTATGCCATTGTCACTACAGCCAGAGTCAAGTTGACTAGATAAAATGAGCCCAGAAAGATGACCAGCATGAAGAAGAGCATATACACCTTCCCAGAAGCTCTGAGGGTCTGTAAGCAACACACCCCAGAGATAAAAATTACCATAAAAAGTACAGAACAGGTTTTCAGTGCATCTCTGAAATTCTTTAGAAGCATTCAGCTTCTCAGATGCAACACCTTCCTTGGCCCTCCTTCCCCTTCCTCCTATACTGTAACCTGTGAATCACTGATCGCATACCCCATAAGGGCAACTGAGGAAACGTCGTATTTTTTGGAGGATAATACAGGATCTTTTTAGTACTTTTTTTTTTAAGTCCTTAAACCAGCAGGGTGAGAGGCCTGTTGTTGGGAAGCACTTCGGCATCCCTTTCCTAGGAGTCTCAGCTTGTGGGAAGGGAGAAGGGAAGATGTGGGCTCGATGACTTGCAGCTCCTGCTTTTATTTGAGTTTTCTTGTCCTTGTTACACTTTTTCTGCTTTGGCTTTTGCTCTTCCTGGAAAATCAGCCCTGAATTGTGCAAAAAGTTGGTACCTGCTGGTACAGACGCTCCCAGTAGTCCTGGGTCATCAGGCGGAATAAGGAAAGAAAAGCCCAGCCAAACGTATCGAAACTAGTGAAATCGTAATCAGGATTTGGTCCGATTTTCAAGCATATATAGTCTGGAGGACAGACCCTAGAAGTAAAAATAAAAAGTGGAGCTCTTTTAACCATGCACATTTCAAGGAGCACTTCAGCTTATGTGAGATTTCTGATTATTATTCAGCTCTGCGTTTCATTAGATCGCAAACCAATTTTCTACTCCGAGTAGTATTGGCTGGAAAGGGGGATGGAAAAAGCAGCACCCACAACCCAGCAACGAAGGAAGAAGATGGACCACCAACCCAGGACAACCCCTTCTTCACCAGTCCTCGTCCCCAGCCCCTCACTGCAAAGCAGTCACATCTCCCCACCACCCAAACCTGCCCTCCAAAATCCATGTTCTGTTTTTCCAATTTAACACTCCTGAGCCTTTACAGAGAGGAGGGCATCTATCCTGTGATATATCAGATCCTTCGTGTTTTCGGTTCTCTCATATATCCATGGGAAAGAGAAAGACAGCACTTCTGGAAGGGCTCGAAGGATTTAAGACCTGAATAAGCCAATTGCAGGTTCATGTTTCATTCTCTGAAAGTATTAAATTGTCTGGCTGTTTACTGCATTTTCTCGTGTGCGTTCCTGTTTCTGCATTCAAGGAAAGCCTGGAATTTCTACTTTTGTCTCTTATGACTGAGCTAATCCAGAAGCACTGAGGCAGAGAAAACTTCCAAACAAGAAATATTCATATGTGCACTTACCCAGCACCAAGACCACATAGCAAAATATCTGAGGTGCCCTCTTTCTTAGCAAAGTATACTATAAAAAAGGGGAAACAAAATTAAAAACAAAGCACTCTCTAGCCTGAATCCTTTAGTATGAGCAGTGATGAGTAACCAATGACCTGTAAGCAGATGTGCACACACAGACACAGGTTTCCCGTGCTTACAGTAACCGCACCAAATTGCAGGATGTCCTGTACTCTTTTATAGACATGCATATGTGTATACACAAATTTCAGACTGAAGGCAGTCCTTAAAACAGAATTTTTAAAAACATTTTTGCTTTGGCCACATCTGCATAAAAGAAAATAAGAATTGGAAGGCATGGGCTCAAACACAGTCTCTGGTTTGCTAATCATTACCACAAATTCTGGCAGTTTTAGCTTGTAGAAATTAACCCTCTCCAGGGCAGCATATAACCATCATTCAGGGTTGCATAGACCAGTTCTGCTTCCTAAGAGCAATAAAAGAAAAACCCTGCTTTGAGGAGGGTAAAAGGAATATTTGGCTGTGTGGATGTACATTATGCCACGTCACTGCTCTGCTGAGCCAAACAGCAGATCCTAACCCTTCTTAGCTAAGAAATACAGATTTCTCCATTAGGATGCTGGAGCTGTGTGCTTTTTGACCTCTTCCCCTGTTTCTCTTAGCAGGAGTTACTCTGATGCATGAGCAAGCAGCAGACTGAAAGTGATCACTTTACTGCTAATAGCTAATTAGCCCCATTAAAGTATGGGTTTGTTATCCCAGATGCAAGGGAGGTCTCATGTCTTCACCGTGCTTCCCAAACCTCACTTGTGCTTATCAGGTAAGTCAGCAAGACTCAGAGCCAGCAGGAATCTTTAGTATCAGCTGTACCATACCATATAAATACACCATAAAGGAATGAGTCACTATCTGGGCTACTTTCCATCCATTTTTTTAAGAAGATTCAGTGACTGAACTTCAGGGATTCACAACGACATGAAGTTCTCCATGTTGGGGACGAGAACATCGCACGGTCAGGACCTTAAAAAATGTACAGGGCAGCCCATAAAACATATACAAAAATAAATTAATAGAAAACTGGTCTTACAGTGCTGTAAGTTCTAAATCCTGTAGGAAAGTCATCTTCTAGCTTTCATTTAATGTATCTGAGCCCTCCTATTCCTTTTTGCCATCATTGCAAATCACCCTGAACACAAGATGCGTGGCGTAGGATGTGAACACGACAAAGCTTGCGGAGAAACACAGATTTTTAATTTATTGAGCCCTACTTTCTCTAGGCAATTGCCTTTATACATCTGCAATGTTCTGCATTAAAAAAAAAAAAAAAAAGAAAAAAAGAAAAAAAAAGAAAAATATATTTTTGCTTCCTGTTTCTTCAGCACAGAAAATTAGTATTTTTAACTAAAGTTTGCCACATCCACGGCATCTTGTGTGCTACTCTAGTCACCGCCTGGTTTCTTTTGAAATTTGCTTTCACTTAGGATTTTTACAGTATTCTGTATATATAAATGACATATACGTGGGTTTTGGTAGGTACAAGAATACCTTTCAAAAAGTCTTTTCTCAAAAGCCTTTCATACAAAGACTTTCTCCCCCTGGACTATGAAGTTATTAAAGAAATCCTGTCTGAACAAATCTTCCACATGGAGTGTATACAAACAGCAATCCTGTGTGGCTTTTTAATGTATTTCAACATTTCCTCTGGGAGAATGAGTTTCTCCCTATATAACTGCTGCTGTGCCTGAACTCACTGGTAGAGATTTTCTTCAGTGATGAAGCTTTTCTCGTATTTCTGGCACAGACATTGTTCACTTGGAGTGTATTTTTTTCATGTATACTGGGGCTCTTCCTTTAGCACAAGGCTTTTCCTTTCTGAAATGCATCTTACAGCTTCTGTTCCTCTGAAAACACTTTGGTGCATTTTCAGATCTCTGCTCTATGCTTCCATCACCAGCCTCAGTCAAGACACATACATAATAGATGTATGTTGTATGTATCTTATAAAAGACATAAGATACATATGACACGAAGAAGAAAGTAACTTTGACTTTTAAACAAATTCCTCTGTTTCAAGCTGAATAGTAATTACTGAGCAGCAAAATGAAGATGTACGGAGTCTTCAGTGTAGAATAAAAGGCAAACTTTCGGGAATTACAACAGAGAATGAGCTAATGTGTGTTTCAGTTATTGTCATAACATTCTGGGAAACAGAGCTGGATGTTACTGGAAAATTTGGGAGTGCTATTTCTTATAATGAAGGGAAGGGATGCATCCCTGGATGCCTGCAAGCTGTTCTGGCACTCTGAAGGCCATTATCACATAGTTACTCATCAAAATATCAGCCATCAAAACATCAATAACATTTACAGCAGTGGCTATATATGCACACATAGGTGTCTATACTGTCATCTAAAAATAATTAAGGAGAAAAGTTACCTGTGTCATTAGCAAACATTTCATAGGATTCATAGGTTTTGTTATAAATTTTTCTGGCCTCTGTAGAGTTGCTGATGCACTTTTGCCTTAGATTGCCCTTAAAAAGCTGGAGGCCTATGAGGGCAAAGACACTCAGGCAGAAAACAGTCAGGATCATCACATTGGCAAGTTTCTTAACAGACTGGATAAGTGCCCCTACAATGATCTTGAGTCCTAGGAAGACAATATGTAAAGGAAAAGCAGGATAGAAAACTGAGATTCATACGTCACACTCAATTAGAGTTAATACAATGTATACCAACCAAAGCATCGAAATTGCTGGATAAAGCATGCCAAATGTATTTGCAATGCAAGTATAGCTTTGTTGTGAGAGTGATTCATATGAGAACATTTTTTTTCCTCATTTGATTGACCCTGCAATTCCAGATGTTTCTTTAATCCGCATTAAATATTTAGGCAAGGATGAGGAACCAGAGGCAGTCTAGGTTTTCTTATGCAGAAAGAGTAATATGCATAATTCAAAAGTGTTTCCGACACTGCTAATCTGTGAAGAAACTGGAAACACTGGAAACAATAATGATTAGGGTCAAAAAGACCAGAAAGTATAGATAGAGGCAACCTACTTGTTCTTAATTGGTATTTTGTCATAAGAAAAAAAATCCACTGGCTTTATAGCTAAGGGAAAAGTGAAAAATAAACCCTTTTCCCAGGCATGGGGTCAGACGGTTAATAGTAAAGTCCATTCAGTCACCAGAGGTGTTTCTATTGAACCGTAACACATAGACCAACTAGAAGAACATTCTGTAAAACTGACATTAAAAAGTGTTAACAAAGTCTTTAAAAGCCTGAGTAAAATAAAATACAAGATTGTTTCTAATGCTTGATTTATTCTGGTCGGGCCAGGTGAACTGAGACACTATTTGTGTCCACAAACTCAGCCATGTCTGCAATCAATGAAAGATACAGAAGAAAAAAAAAAGCAAACCCTAACATTTTTATTGGACCAAAAAATCAGTTGTAATAGCAGAAAATATTCAGCAAATAGGGTTTCTTACCTGGGACTACTGAAATGGTTTTTAAAGCTCTCAGAACCCTGAAAGTCCGAAGGACTGACACACTCCCCAACTTACTAAATGCTCCCACATACCTGTAAAGTCAGGACGTGATACGTCAAGTGGTTGAATGGAGTAAACACAGCAATTATTTTACAGTGGTCATTTTTAACCGTCAATCCTTCCAAGCATATTTTAAGCATTCATAAACTATGTATCAAGGATTTCTCTGAAGACTTCTAAAATAGAAACTCATTTCCTGATTATTAGAGTTTCCTTATAAGGTAGTTCTTGGCTTGTGCATCGCCACTTTTTTGTCAGCATCTTAAAATATCATGCATTTAAAATATAACCAAAGATAACGCTCAAAATTATTCATTTCAGGCTGAAATGCTGACTGAACTGCCTTGATCTCCCTTCTGTAGCAGCACCTATACAGTACAAAAGTTTTCTAATTACTGCAAATTGAAGCTCGAACTATGATTTGTGGAGATAAAGACTTCAAATTTAATCCACTGTCCTGGCGTCTATACACACCGCTCTCTTTTCATGCTTACACTTTCATTCACAGGATCAGTGTATCTGTATTTGACAGCCCAGCTATTACATTTAACTGATTGAAATGCATCTGTTCATGTACACTCACCACAGAGTTTATCTTGCTCTGCAGAATTCTATTCCCTTCTTCAAAGACTCACACATTTTTTTGGTACAGTGAGGCAAAGAGTCAATGTCCTAGATAGTTTCAGACGCAGTTAGGACCCACAGAGTTTGGTTTGGGCTTTTTGTGGGTTTTTTGTTTGCTTTTTTTTTATTTACTGCAAACAGCCTTTTGCACCACAGCCACAAGAACTTTAAACACAGAGTGCAAGCACAGGTAATCCGTATTTTATACGTTCCCACTTACGCCATAACGATAACACTGAAATCCAGCCAGTTCCATGGATCTCGAAGGAAAGTGAATTCATTGAGACAGAATCCTCTTGCCAATATTTTTATCAATGATTCGAAAGTGTAAATGCCGGTGAAAGTAAATCTAAGGAAGGAAGAAAAGTGCCGAAAGAAAATAGCAATATTAGCAATTAACAGAAGAGACACAGCAAATTTACTGTCTAGACCAATAAACAAAGTCAATACTGCAGAAGTAATGGCAAGATTGCTGTTGTTTTCAGTGCATTCTATCAGTATCTGACTGATACAGTAGTTAACTGCAATCTGGACATGGCTATTAATGTGCACACTCGTGAAATTTTTTTTTGCATTCAACAGTTATTTTCAGGCTGTTTCATGTGAGTCTCCATAATCTGAAAAACACAAAACTCCTAGCTACTTGGTAAAATAAAGATCAAAATTTGTATCTTCCTCTGGTTTCAACTGGCCAAGCAAATGTGGGGTATGCCGTGTGTTATTTACTTTAGGTATGGAGCATCCATTTCTGTGCAGAATGTTTAAAACCCTTAGAGAAACACAAAGTGCAGGATTTTCAATTTAAGATGGCAATTATTCTTATTAATGGAAAATTATCAGTAAAAGCTCTTCTGGACTTAGTGAGTGCACTTATCATTTCAACAAGGCAGCGATCTCCCTACAGAATTCAAAAGGCATTCATTTGGCAGTCAGCAAATGCACTAAGAAATTATATGGATGGAGCGGTTCCCTTTTCACTTGGAAAGAAGTATTCTGAAATTATTGTTGAAATGCATCTGAACAGTAGTTTTGACGCCAATAGCAGATAAAACTCTCATCTAACCTTTAATGCTGCCATAGGTAGAGAAGTATTTCATCATCTTCTGGAGAGACGTATATTAATACCACGTAGTGTCTTTTTCCTGCTTGCATGAGGATTTGCTATTCCCAGCTGTTTCAGTGTCATGTATCATGAGATAGTCGGAAACAATTCTAGAGTTATTTTTAAAACTAAATATTTTGGAATCTTTTCCTTTGGATTAGGTGTTAGAATTATCAGGGTTCATATGCTAACATTTTTTATGCCAAACTGAAAATATGAGATCTGAAATATTCTTAAAAGAAATAAAAACATGAGATTATCCATCTTAAATGTGGCTGTAAAGGCATGGATTTCTTGTGATTTAACGTTACAAGTGTTGGCAGTGCTGAAGGTAAGCGCTTTGCTTCTCAACTGTGTCCTGCAGGCCAGGAGTTTCTGACAGAACGTTTTATTAGAGTAAATAGTAAGTGTTTCAATATTATGAAAAAGTATTTTAAAAGATAGCAGCTCTTGATGTGCTTCATCAGCACCAGCAACAATGGGAAATATTTCTGGAAAAGAGAAAATAACTACTAAGTTGCTTCAGAAAATGGGATAACGAACTGGAGCGCTGGTACAGTAATGAAGGTAGTTCAGCAGTGGAACTTAATTTACACTCACTCTCTCCTGTAAATCCACCATTATTGAAGTTATTGAGTTTTGAGACAAAAACACTCATTCAAAGCAAAAAAAAACCAGAACAAAACAACAAAGTCCTAACACAAGTGACTTTCCTTCTAAATCTCCTGTAAACTATAAGTGGAGTCCTTCAGTGACCTGTACTGGGACCAGTACTGTTCGATGTCTTGACCAATGACATAGACAGTGAGACAGAGTGCACCCTCAGTAAGTTTGT
>VWYH01005469.1:55726-84724 GCA_013399365.1 Pampusana beccarii | reverse complement strand
TGGCGGGGGGCGGGCAGGGGAGGGCAGGGACAGGAGAGGCGGCCCCGCTCCCTCCCGGCGGCGGGCCGGGGCTTTGTCAGGCGGTAAGTGGGTGCCACGCCGCAGAGGTGCCGGTTCCGGCGGCCTCCGGAACAAAGGAGCGGTGGGGTGCGGGCGCCTGACGGGAACGGGGCGTGCGGCCGGCTCCGCGGGATGCCCGCGACGGGGAGCCGCGGGAGGGGACCGGCGGCGGCAAGCAGCCGGTGGGGTCGGTGTCCCCGGGTGCTGGAGCGGTGCTGCCGGCGGGTCCGGCCGCCCTTCCCGGGCCGCTACAGCTCGGGGAGAGGCAGCGGCTCGGTGCCCGCAGCCGGTCGGGCTCCGGGTTGGGAGCGGGCTCGGTGCGGCTCCCGGCGGGCGCCGAGGCTGCCCGGGCAGGCAGGGAGCACCGGGACCGGCTCCGCTCCGACCGGGAAGTTTTGGTCACAAAATACTGCAGAACCCGGTGAATTTGCAAGTGGGAGCGCGGCCGCCGCCTGTGCGGGTGTGAAATGAAATAAATAAATTAAACGGTTGCATCGGAACTTCTAGGGCTCGAGGAAAAAAAAAAACAACGTAGCTAGCTCTAGCTCTGTTCGATTTTTTTTTTTTCTTCCCCCCCCAATAAAGAAAAGAATTATAAAGAGGTGAGCTGTCTGTGCTGTTTTGCTTACCGGAAAGTTACAGGAATTCTTTGTTTTGTAGTGCAATATTATCACAGTATTACTGTATTAAAATGATACAAACGATTTCTAGATAAGTATTTCGGAATATAAAATATAGTGACTGTGGATTAGAACGAACCTCTGCATGCTGATTTGAAAGTATTTTATTTTTTTTCTCCTTTTGCCCAGGGATCTCTTTATTAAAGTACTGATTCCTCAGTTGATTTTAATTTCATCTTTCAAACATTTTCAAACAGATTACGAAACAAAAATCTGATCATGCACATTTAAATAATACAAAAATAACTTTGAATCTTGTTTGAATATATATATATATACATATATACAAACTTTTCATCAGTGTTCACTTTGCTTTACACAGCTGGATTTAAAATGGGATTTTCAAAATAGAGCTTATCATATTTCAGTTTGATATCTGAAACCTGAGATCTTTGCAATTGTGGTGGAAAGAGGACATAGAGAAAACACAAATATATCATGTATAGTATAGCTAGACAAAATCAGAAGTTTATTTGATCAAGTGACAGGAAGAATAGCCAATATGGCTTCCTCTAGCTACAAAATGTTTTGTGGGGCTTTTAGAAGGAGTGGAGAACTGAAAATGAAGACGTTATTTCAAAAGCAAAAATGTTTCTCACTGATTAAGTGTATTTTAACTCAGTTCAGATGGGGTTTTTGGTTTGGTTTTGTTTGGTTTTCTTTTGTTACATTTTAGAGAAATAAGAATATATTTCTTGTTTGTTCCTCCTTTGATCACAGAGATCTTTTTGCCAAGGGGGAAAAAAAATATATCAAGTAAGGGAGTAAAATGGGGCAGCAACCCAAGCATGAAATCCCTTCGGTGAGAACAATGAGACCCTCCTCTCCAGAATCTGGTTTGCCTTACTAGTACGATAGTGGTGTTTGCAGCTAGTTTCATGGGTCTGTGGTGAATTCAGCCCCAGGACCTTCCATATCTTAAAGTTATAGTGAAGGAGTGTTAAATTTGCTTTTTATTACCTGGTACTGGCTAGATTTTGCCTAGGGTTCCTTCTAAGTAGCCATTATTTATTAATAAGAAAAAAATCTCCATCTCTTTTTCTCTAAAAATTCTGGTGTGATGTTTGCCTTTGAAGAAACTCTGTAACATTTTGGGTTTAATATTAAAAAAAATCTATTTTGGGTATAAATTAGTTATTTTGTTGTGTTAAAACAAAATAAGAGTTGCTAGCTGCTGAAGTTTAATAGTTTACATTTCTTTTTGTTTGTTTGTTTTAATTTGGTTGAGTATCTTAAAATAAATTTATTCTGTTGCCTGAGGTTGATAAGAATTCATTGCCTTCCAGTTCAGGCAATGGTTTGGTTTAGATTTTGATTCTGTCTTTTACAAATTTCATCAGGAATAAGTGTTCCAATTTTGATGTAACATTCATGAAAGTAGCTGCTTAAATTGGCCATTAATACATGAATCCTTTGAAGAACGTGGTCATGAATGTTTGCATTTAAAATGTGTTTTCCCAGCACAGTATATATTTTGTCTTTTGCCACTTATTATTTTTCTCAAGATCAGAAAGCAACCTAATGTTAAATGCAATCGAGTTCTGGTTTCTGCTCTGTTTCTTAAGCAGACTGAATTACTTGAGTGTGTGAATTATAGAGTATTTAGCAATTTTAAACTACCTGTGAGGCTGAAGGCTGAGCTGCAGGATTGTTGGCTCCTCCTGCAGACATTAGTGCTTGTATCTGAATAAATTCATTAGGTTGTTTCAGTTATTCTTTGTCTGGTCTAAAATAAATCAGGCTTAGTCTTTTGTGTTTCTCATTAAACACAACGTAACTGTTTCCTTTGCAACGGGTTACCTTAGTATATTATACATATTTTTATGTATAAAATGTGAGGGAATTTTGATTACAAGAGATCTGTCTGGGTAGCTATTGCCAGTACAAAATGGCTGGCATAATCTTTTTATGTAAGGAAATACCTGTATTTTCCCCCCAAGTCATGGTTCTCTGACAGTTAATTAGTCAATGAAGTCTGACCTTATTTTTTCTAAAACATTTTCTGTACAGCCTAGTTATTGCCAAAAGTAGCTAAGACAAGTAACTAAAACTTCTACAAAAGTAAGTATTTAAGTAGGAGAAAAGAGATCTGTAAAACGAAAATCCCCTGCATCCCCATAAGGCATAGCCTGTGAAAATAAATACAAGTCTTAGTGTGACAAAATTAAAGTGCATACATATAGCGTTACTTTCATGCTAATTAATTCCTGTTTTAAAGCTCAATTTACATCTCAATTGAGCAATCCTTGATAGAACTGGAAGCACACAAATATATCTTAGACTGAGAAGCAGTTTCTACAAATTTCAGATTCAAGTTTTTCTTCAAGAAATATTTCTGGTTTCTGTAAAGTTTTGCAAAACTAAACCATGTATCTGAGTTTTAAAACGCTTTTAAAGTGCTGCTTAAACCAAAGTTAAAAAATCAAGTAAGAAAACGTGAAACAAATTAAATATTTAGTTAAACCTAAATCTGCAAATTCTACTTTGAAGCTATTTTTTGCAAGTCTGCTTTGAGCCCATTGTTTGAACTTATAGTCGTGCTGTAGGAGTGAGGCTGAGCTCGCAGAATGCACACTAACAAAGTCCCATAATGGGGTCACAGAGGCCAGAGAAAAAATTCAGCTTTCTTGCATCAGACCTGTGATAAAGCCCCAGCCTATATGTAAACAGCCAGTGAAACATTCTCACAGGCAACAGCTAGAGGCAAGGCTAATACCTGCTTTATTTGCCATAAGCTAAAAATGTAAAAACACAGTCAAAGTTGTGTTAGCAAAAGAATGCCCAAATTTGTTTATTTTCGTTCTTTGGGTGAAAAAAAATGTTAATTGCATGCTTCAGTCTGCGCTCTTACATTAAGTGATAGATCCAGGAAAATTTGCAAGTGTTTCACTTTGTTTTAGCTTTGTGTGGGTTTCTAGTTTTAATACTCAATACTGAAAAACAAATTTTGAATTGAAATACGGTTCAAGTCAAAATATGATCTAATTTTTTATTTTTAAACAAACAAAAAAAATCAAATATCACTTCTGATGGTAACGAAACATAGACTTAAAGTAACTTAATTCAATTGAGTGTTCAAGTTGCTTAATTAAACCCTGAAATCCAGGAAATTCTGGTTAAATTTCCTGCAGCACTGGCAAGTTAGTAAAAATACAGCTTTCTCTCTTAAAGTGAAAAAAAAAAAAATCTGTATTTCTGAGATGATAAGAATAAATATTTCATGTCACTAGTATAGTCCAAGCATTTGATCAAATACAACTTTTTTATAGCCTGACTTTTTAATTTTAATTGCCTACTTTTAGTGCTACCTTAAGCTTTAGAAAGCTAAAGCTAGCCCAAATACTGCTGGTTTTGAATCTGCACATGTTTTCAGCAAGTTGTGGTTATTTGCCCTGAGAAGCTGAAAAGTGTGGGCAGACAGAACTAAGCAGTGGGAAGAATAAGACAAAAGTGTTTCCTTGCTCTGTTAAGTCAAAGGCCAACAGGTGCCCCCTGAGTTTCTTGGGGAATCGCTCCCTGGCCTGGCTGAAAGGTTATGCTCATGAGCTGCAAATGGGATTTTCAAATGCTGCCTTTTGAAGAAACAGAACAAACCAGATCAGCTTTCTGGATGCAAATGCTGTCAACCTAATTTATGGTTTTCCCCATGCCCTGTAAGTAAGTTCCAGAGGTTCAAAACTAACTTCGAAGTGGTTTGTGGGTGTATTTCAACGAGAAGCAGCAAAATGTCAAGTTTCAAAGTTCAGTTATCTTAATAATTAGGAAAGAAAGAACAACTCTTTCTTTTCCAATCAGAAAAATACTTTTTGCCCCATACATGCTTCCAGACAGTTTAGAAACTGTTTTGAGCATGAAGAAAAAAAAAACTTGCCAAACTGTAGCCTAAGGGAAGATTTTGTTTTCTCTATAAATTCTGAGTGAAAAAAGAGTGAAAAAGAGATGAGGTTTTATACCTGAAATCCCCACAAGAACCCTATTGTACGGACACGCACTGTTTCCATCTGCTGCAAATAAAGTTGCAACTGATTAGTTTTATTCTTACACAAAATGGTTGGGTTTGGTCCTTTTTTCTTTATTTCTTTTCCTTTTTTTTTTTAAATGTTGCACATTTTGTTGCAAACCCATAGCATAAGGCATCACATCTGTGTACACATAGTCTCATCTTAAAACTTCTGCATAGCCTGGTGAAAAGGCAAAACAAGCCAAGACTTGCTTTGCAGTTCTGAAGTTGTAGGTCAAGCACTGGAAAGCTCTGAACACCTTTGAGATGTGGTTATCAAATGACTATTTCTTGTTGTAAACATCATACGTGTAGAATCTCCACATGAAATTTAATAATGTATACTAAATCCAGGGTTTATTTTCAAAACTGTTGAATTTCTAAATTAATAAAGTTGATATTTTGTTTCGGATCTGTGTTATATTTCATAAGTGTATGGTTTTTTACCTGTATTAATTTACTCTTGTTGAAGTGTTAATTTGTTAATGTTTTTTACTAACAAATTTTCTAATAAGTTTTTTTTTTAATTTTGTAATCTCAAAACAAATGTCATAGATTATATCTTTATTAATATTATTAATCTTCTTTTTATACACTTTAAGGATACAAACGTTCTTTAATCTTGAACAAGTGCATCTAAAATTAAGAAATAATCTAAAAAATCAAGAAATAGTAACAGCACAGCAAAACAAAAGGGTTGTTTGGTTATTTTGTTGTGCTAGAAGTGAAGCATTTCTTGCAGATAGATACTGAGTACAGCACTTAGGCTTTTCAAGAAATCCATTCTTTTCCATAACTCATTTTATATGATCCCTGAAATAAACTGGGAATAAGTTTTAAATATGGCAAAACACTGTGCTCCTGACTGCATTAGAAATCCCTATCAATGACTAATCAAGTGACAGACAAAAGCCTTGGAGTATGAACCTGCATTGTGCTTAGTTACTATTTTAAACTCTGATCTATATGTAACTAAATTAAACAGAAAACAGCACCAGGAGAAAATACATTAACACAAAATCTTAAACCCCTTTCAGCTGTGGTCAATATTCTCCCTTAACAGTAAGGAGTTGTCCTAAGAGAGGAATGGGTTCCTTTCTAGCAAATTTGGGGTTTTAGGAAGTTGAATAATTCTCAGTAAAAAAAGCACAACAGCATAAAGTTGTAAGAAATATCCTGGATAGATGTGGTGGGGCTGCCTTTGACTGGAGCCACCAAGTCCTAGAGAAAGAATAGAGCAATAGTGACCAGTGCAGCTCATTAGCATGGCAGATGAAACGCTGCCTTTTCTCTGACATATCCCAAAACACCTGCCTGTGGGCATGGAGAACTGCCCTTTGGGAATAGGGGAAATCATCCTTTTTCCACTCAACATGTATTTTTTTTAGAAAAAACAGCCATGCCCCACCAATGGAGTCAAATCTACACTGGTCCTGTGGGTGGTAGGTGGCTCCAGATACACCACTTCAACTCCAAAATGTAAATTTTCTATATTCCTGCTTAACTGTGGGAGATCCTGAATAGAGGCTGGATAGAAATGTGCACTACCTGCTAAAACCCAATAGACTTAATGGTATTTACAAGCCCATAAAACAGGTTCTGCAGACACATGGCCAATCGAACAAATAATTGAAGGGCAGTGGTGGAGCTCGGGTGTGCATAGGCACTGTCCCCCTGCAGCCGGGTGCTTGGACAGAAATCTCTTTGGGGTGAACTGAGTTCACCTACATCCAGCTGAACAAGTGAGGCATTGGCTGCAATGACCCTACAATGCACACCAAAAACGAGTGGGGAGGCTTTTAAAATTAATAGATGACCCTTTCCCCTCTCGCTTTCCCCTTCCAGAGCAACAGTTGCCTCCTAACGATTAACTGAGAAACCTGGCGAAGTGTTGGGGCACCGGTTTACTTGGGGAAGCTGAGCGGGGAAGACATCTTTCTGGCTTGGGAAGCGAAGGGCTGGGTGAGGCAGAGCCGAACCAGGGCTGAATGGAAGGTGAACCAGGGCTGCAGCAGCAGATGCCCAGGGCTGATGCCGCTTTGGATTCCCTGGGGGAGCGGGAGCGGTGGGTGAGCAGACCCGGGGAGCGGGGCTGCTGGGGGCAAAGGTGGGATCACGTCTGGGCGCCCTTCCCCTCCAACAACAGTCGGATGCTTCCCGGGGTGTGGTTGCACGCACTGAAACAGCGTGTGAGGCTCAGCCCGCCTGCACGGGTGTGCCGAAAACCCGGAGGGCCTGGGGAAGCCCCCCCCGCCGCCCCCGGCCCCCCGTAGCGCTGCCTCGCTCGCAGCCTCACACCCCACATGGCCGAGGAGCGCGGGGCGCGCCCCCTCCCGCCGGCCGCCCAGACAAAGCCGATGAGCCCTCCCTTCCAAAAATGGCCGGTGGGGCTTCGTGCGGCCCCCGCGGGCGGCCCGGAGGTGGCTGCTGACCGGCCGGCCGGCTCTNCACTGGCTGCCCGCGTCGGGGCCGGGAGGGTCGGCAAATTGCGGCGGGGGCCCCCGGCTGCAAAAGGACCGGGAGGGCGGCAGCCACTGGGAAAGGAGCACACGGTGCCTTCTGGACGATGCTCCTTCGCGGTAGCCACAAAAGACCGGGAATAAAAACAACAGAGATCCTGGCTTCAAAGCAGCGGGAGAAGGGAAGACACCAATATTTTCCTTTGCGTTGACCTCACGGAAGGTGCCCTAACCTCACCGCCAAGGGAATGCCAAACCACCCCAAAATGTTTTAGCATGTGCGTGCTTTACATTAACAATTCACAATTTGCTCTATAGATATTTAAACAGGGACATTATTAAGCTTGTGCCTATTCAGACATATGCCCCTAGCAGGGGTGCTGGCTTCTCTTATTTTCTTTGGCTGTGGTCTTCAAGAGAAGATAGTGGAGCCAGAGGAAGAGTGTGTACATGTGTGGTTCCCAAGGAAGTGGATTTTACATCCCTGCATAGGCAGAACACACCATCCTTCCCAAGTGCTATAGGTAAATCTGATCTTAGAAAGACTGACATCCTACGCAATGATTTTCACAGTGTTTCCTTTTCCCCCAACAAAAGCCAAAGGGAAAAGGGTAGCAAGCACTAAACCAGAGAGCAAGGCAGCATGTGGGAGATGTACTCCACAGACAGGCTGGATTCAACACACCCAAGATACTGTCACAGTCACTGCAGATCTGTTCAGCATCTCTTTTTTACATAAAATACAGTCTTATCCTCCCTAATGGCTTCACGTTTACATTTTCAAGGCAACAAGATCCTTGCTGTTTAACACAAGTTGTGAAATTTGTTGTGTGTTTGTACAGCAAAAGTGAGACAAACCTCCGGTGCTGCTTTCTTTCATACCCAGTATCTACTCCCCTTTGCCTAATTTGTAGTCATGTCTCTCCTATTTCATCTGGGTTTTTTTCCACCTTGCTTCCTTTTTAAACTACTGACCTTAAGCTCCCACCCAGCTTGGTTTCCCCCGCTGTTATCTCCTGTCTCGTGTTCTCTCCATCTGCATCCTTTGTCTCTCCTCTCTACTGAACTTTTGTGCCTCCATCCCTCTGCTCCTTGAGGGAGGTTTATTTCAGTCCTGTTGTGCACTGGTACCTGTGCCCTGTGGCAAGAGTTGTATGGACATCCTGATCCACGCCAGAAAGTGAAGTCTTTCTATCACTATCTCTATAGATCGTTCCTGGGGAGCCCTGTGCAGGGCGCTGCCTTCTGTCTGCACCTGGCTTTAGATTTGCCTTTGTGGCAGCTGGTGCAAGACTTTTTCCCATCAGCACAAATATGATGGTGCTTTAGGCAACGGAGAAAAGCACTCCTCGTGTCTTTGTGGGTAACCTCATTTGCAGAGGTCCCACTTGCCACTGAGAACAGTTTTGGTGAAAGTGAGGATTTGCTGGAGCCTTCCTGCTGCTCTAGGGAAATCCCTTGTGTTCAAATCGGGTTTTGGAGCAGGCAGAGAAGAGGCAGCACCAACAGGTGGTTAAAGACCGGTTCAATATAACACACTTGAGCAGTCCCTTCAGGGGATTGTTCTTCAAAAACAGTGCTCGGGTGTTTTACAGCTCTGTTTTGATGACTGATCTCCTGTGAGCAGGACTCCAGTGGTGGTAACGTCTCACCAGAGGTTTGGGTAGAGCAGCTGTGGGCTCAGGGAGCTGCCGCCGACAGAAAAGCTGGGGTCAGTGTGCTCTCAAGCTCAGGCAGATGCTAGCTACAGCAGAGCTGGTTTCTGGCGAGAAATTGGCACAATGCTGGAGAAGCAGCAGTGCAGACCCTGAGCCGAGAGGAGGAAGTTAAGAGCAGATGAGATCTTTGTGGGTTTGCAGCAACCGATGTCTGACAGGAAGAGCAAATTCATGCCAGCGCGAAGGAAATAAAAAAAGGAGAAGGGCAGTAGTGAAAAATCCATACTGTTCACTCAGTAACTGAAGAGTTGTCTGACTCCAGAAGATAAATGATGTATAAGTTACAAGAAGAAAAGTAAGTCCATTTCTGTAGCTCTTTCTGAAACCGAAGTTTTGCTTCTTTATTACTGCTAACCCTTTAGGACTGTAAACATCACCTTCTCCTCTCTGTAAATCTATCTGTTGTTTTGAAATTTTACAAGTTCCATGGTAATTGATTCAAACGTTAATAGTTTGTACTCAGCAAAATACCATACAAACGGATTCCTCACAAAACAACTTTCTGTAATAAGAAACTTCACTGTATCTGGAGGTGAGGAGGTGACTTCGTTCTCAGTGCTGCAGAGAGACAAGGGGACACAGCGAGGGCTTGGCAGGTAGGGAAGGTCTTAGCACTGGTTGTGGAAAGCGGATCAAGCAGAAAGCTCCAGGTTGTGTCATCCACTACCAGAGGTGACTTCTTGGACAAAGCATAATGTCTTCTGCATCTTCATCCTGCTTAGTCCCACTCTCCTCCATAGACAGCGGTCAGAAAATTTCCACAGCCACCTGCTGTCACCGCAGTGTGATCATCCCTGGTGTATCCCAGAATTTCCTCTCTCCATGAGCCACTGCTCTCCAGATTATTTTATTGCCTGTGTCCCCCACATACCTTTGCTTTCCTTTTTCCTTCCTCCTTCTTCATTAACTTCCTGAGCCACTTCTCCGTTTTCCAGTTTGCACTGCTCTCTCCAGCTTTGCAGCTTGTTTTCCCCTCTCCTTGTCCATGTTCCAGTATGATTTAGCAAAGCAATGAGAAATTCCTTCCTTACACCTCCTTTCTCTCCACTTCTGGTGCATTCGCTACTCTTCCTATTGCTGAAGCTTGTGAATGCCGCTCAGCTTCTTCCACACACCTAGACGATGAGCAAATCCTGCCTGTCTATCTCTTCTACATGACACTTTTTCTCTTCCATCTTTGTCAAGGAGGAACTGTATTTTGAGTATAAAGGCAATGCTGATTTAGATAATGCTCTCTCTTGTTCGAGAGGAAGACTACCTTCCCAGAAAAGGCAGGGAATCAAAGCAGAGCCTTCCCTGATTAAGCCTGATCTATTGCACCTGGTGAAATTTTGGAAATGCTTGGGCAGCTCTTCAGAGTCCCTCTCACATTCCTTGTGATTAGTAGAAGATTATAGGAAGTTTTTGCATGGATATCACCATCAAAAAAGTAAGCTGGCAGCATCCTTCAATGAGCAGTTGTCGTGGTGATATTTAAGAAGTCAAGTCATAAAATTATCGCTATAGCCACAGAGGCTCATCTTTCTCACCCAGAGAAGTTGGAGAGGAGACTGTGACAAAAAGACCTTGGTAGCATTTGGAGCCGTCAGAATTTTGGGGCTGCTTCTTCCCTCCCTGGGGCTGTTATTCAGCAGGGGCTTGATGCTGGTCCGTGCTGCTTTTCAGCAGCAAGCGGGTCAAACAGCTGTTCGGATGCATTCAGTTGCCTCTGACGTGCCTTCGGTAAAAGGCAGTGAGACAGCACAGTGTAGTCGCGGGAAACTAATGAGCTAAAAGCAGAAAACAGGAGGAGACAGCAGCAGGTGGCTTTAGCAGGCGGGAAAATGAAGGTTTATATTTCCACATGCCACAGAGGATGATTTAGCTATTCGGGTAGGTATTTGAGTGGAAATCCTCTCTGCCGTTCACCCGGCTCAGCAGGAGAAAAGGAGAGATGCTGCTTTTAGACCCTGGTTACCTCCCCATATCCATTTCACCAGTCCCGGTGGGGTAGGTGGGTGGTGAAGCCCAGGGCTGGATCCACCGACAGCTGTTCCTGGTTCAGTCAGCAATGGTAACAGCCCTCTCCCCAGTTGTGCTAAGCTTCCCCGTGCAGAGTGCTGTGACAGAAGCAGCAGTCAGGAGTTATTTTTTTCCTCCAGAAGCTGCAGAGGGGAGTGGGTTTCGTCTCTGGGACCCCGCGTTTGCCAGAGACAGCCACCATTCTGTCACCTGTAGCCCACGTTAATCTCGGGGTGACACTCGGATGGGGCTCGTAAGCTTGTGCTGGCAGGGAGCACCACTCCTGCCTTGTACCATGCGACCAGACAAGCTGGGAGGGCAGGGGGCAGAAGCCGGGTGCTCCTGCTGAGTGGGACAGGGATCGTTGTGACACACACAACAGGTATCAGAGGGTTGTGGCTGTGGGTCTGTCCCACACAAACATGAGACACGAGCTCTCTGCAGCGCTTCCAGGGATGCTTTCCCTGAGCTCCCTCCCTCTGTGTGCTTTACAGGACAAGGGGAGAAGGTGTTGCAGGAAAATTCAGCCAGACCAATCCCCAAAAGGAAGCAAGCTCTTACAGAAGCTGGAGAGGTTTTTATAGTGTCCTTGGGATATAAATAATCTTCCTGTCCATCAAACACCTGGGTAACTTTGTGCTCATAAGCCATTCCAGTTACACCACTGGAACCACACTGTTCCTGTAAAAGGCTGTGCAAACTTTGCCATGATGTTACTAAAGGGGAACTCCTGTACTCAATCCATCTGCAAGCAATAAGCGTATTTCCAAACTTCTGCAGATATCAATGGCACCTTCCCAGCACCCAACTGACACACAGAGCACTCCTGAGAAACTTCCCCACTTCCTCAGCCTTCTGAAACAAACCAAACCAAACCAAACCAACACAGGGAGCAGGTTTTATTCATGTAAAAATACACACAGAGACTTAAAAAGGCAATATCTTAAATTCTTGGAGTGTCAGCAGTTTTTCTTAACATCACTAAGACAATGGCTGGATGGGGTGGAGAAGCCATGGAGCAAAACAGTGTCTCAGTTCAGGAGACAAAGCGCAGAGCTGGGAACCCATCAGACCTGTTCTGCTTATCCTTATGAGATAGTTACTATACTTTATATAGATAAAAACCCCTACACTTAGGATGGCTGAAGCTCACCAGTTTTGTTTACAGATAAGAATGTTAATAAATACTACACTCTGTTTTGCCGCATTTCTCAGTCTATCACTCCAGTGAGCCAGAAGAAGCTGCAGTTGTTTCCAGGAAGCAGGTGATGGGACACATTCCCGCTCCCATCCTCATTCTCCCTTCTCTTTGCAGCACCTCTGTTTCAGCAGACTAACAGTTGTCACAGGAATTTACAGAAACTGCACCTATTCCAGAGGAAAGTGCGTCACCATTAATGTTTCCTTAAAGGACAGCTGTCAACAGATGCTCTGGTCAAGAAAATGCCAAAGATGCTTTTTAAAGAAATAGCAGAGCTATTGAATCCAGGCTGGAGCAGAGTTTGGTCCTACTTGGAAGGGAAAAGCCGCATTTTGCCCCTGGGGACACACAAGGTGCTGGGCGGTAACCCAAATCAGAGCCACGCTTCCCTGCTCACTCTTTCTCCTGCTGGAAGGGTGAGTCCCGATTGCTATGGACCATTAGTGGGTTTCTGACCACAGGGTAGGGGAAAGGAGTCACTGTTGCGCTCCTCATGTCACAGTGGAGCAATAAGAAATGTGTTTGAGTGACGTACGTCACTAAGGGCAGAACATGACAGTTCCTATTTGTCTGTCATTAACCTACCTGTCATCTCTAGCCTTACTGCAGGAGTCTTCCCTGTGACAGTGCTCCAAGGATGCCTGAAGATCTGACTCCTCCAGATCTCTCTGATGCCCATCTCTTTAAAAAACCTTCTCTCACATTTGCTTGCTTTCCCTGCTAAGCTCCAAAGCTGATGTCCATGCTGTCCACCCCCTCAAAGGCATGTTTCTGCACGGGAATCACCATGCTCTGAGGCAGGTTAGAACAAAACCATCAGCTCTTCTGCTCACTCTTCCAGGGGGTTTGGGCTCAGGGCCCCTAGCAGATGGATAGGTATATGAGTAGAAAACAAAGCCTTTGCTTTCAGCTAAGTTTTGACCTGCCCATTTTGCAGCAAACTTTAGCTAAGTCTTAATTTAGCTGGTTCTTACACTCTTCCCCCACCCTGGATACTCCAGCTCTACTGTCTACTTAATTCGCATTGTTTTTCCTTACTTACTCCTCCTGCTCACTAGAGGTGCCCTGTGCACTTTCCCAATTCCTACACAGCTTACAGAAACCCGGAAAGTGGGAGCCTAGTGCCCATGGCAAAGACCACAATAGGAGAGAAATGTACAATGCCCACACTGGAAAAATATTTTGAAGAAACTAAAAGAGGAAATAATTAAGAAAGGATCTGTCCGCTGTGGTGAGTTCATCCGAAAAACAGGACCCTTCATGGGTCTAGCAATTTCTCAGCTACCTGACTCCATTAGTTAAATTGATTAATGATATTCTTAGTCAAAGAAGACTTCTTTTTATGAAGAAACGGGTCGTTGCTAGCCTCTGCATCACTTGTTGTGTTGTTTCAACAGGTCATGAAGGTTTCTTCTCTGTGAGTAGCTGGAAATGCATTATTGCCCGGAGAAACAGGGCTCAACCCCTTCCCCAGACTGAAGCAAGCTGTCTACTCCTTCATCGGCTGCATTCACAGGAAGATGAAAGCTCTTGGTGTTTTAATTCTGGAACTGGACTCTCTGCAAACACGTCCTTTCCTGCAGTGTCTGCTTGGGACCAGATAGACCAGTCCTTGTGGATATCTCTGTGCACATGTGGCCGCTTTTTTATGTTCTATACTTGTTGGTACTGGTATAGACTTTATAAACTACTTATAGATTTGTATAATGTTGTTTAATCATCTTTTACAGATCCTCTCACAAATTGCCCACTCTCTTCCAAAGGTGGAACAGACCAAATAAAAAAAAAATATTGAAGAAATGTATTTATTAACCTCATCTTCATACATGGAAAACTGAGGTTAAATGTTCTCTCCAAGGTTACCCGCACAGGCTGAGGTAGGAACTGGATCCAGACCTGCTACATTCCCATAACGTTGGGTGACTATCCCAACATGAACTTCCCTTTCCAGGGAATATTCTCAGCTACACCAATATCTAGTCTAGTTGTTACTTCTAGAAGGTTTTGTCTTTTTATATCTTGAAGACTTACTGTTCTTCTCTCCTATCTATGGCATCCTCAGATGGGTTGCTGCATGGGTTCCTTTCTAGCCTCAAGTGGATGGAAATCAAATACACTGTATATAAGACTGTCTGGGAACCTAGACTTTGAAAGGATGTTTTATTTTAAAACAAGAAAAAATCCCTGCAGTTTATGTTCCACTGAGTGTGAGCCCAGCACTATATTATTGGTTTTTAGTGAAGCTTTGCTTTTGCTACCCTTTCCCTCGAGCGCTAGCAGCTAACGTGATGGTATCAAACGCTCCCTGAGAGATGCAGCTGCACCAGAGGGAGGGCCAGGGCCACCCGAGCCACACGGTGACAGCAGCAGTCACTCGTGCTGCCATCGCTGCTCAAGCAGATTTGGCATCAGCCACTTTGATTATTACTTATATTTGTTGTAAACTCAGGAAGGGCACACACACAAGAAGCTAGTCCCCAGCTGGGCAAGTAACTGCCTTAGCTGTTCTAAAAGAGGCAGCAGGCCTGTTAGATGTTCTGTGGACATGGTCCACCGGGACGAGGTTGGTACCTTCGCTGTTCTGATATCCACCGATACACAAGGAAGAAAGGCTTTGGAACCTGACGTGCAGGTTAGGACCTGTCATCTCTGCTTTTTTTTCCCCTCTCTCTTCTGGCCAAGGAGAACAGGGCATTCGATGCTCTACCCAGTGCACCACAGCATGCAGTGGGGGGAAGAAGAAAGCCAGCGAGAACAAGGGGTGCCGAGCAGCAACCACGGTACCTGGCTGGGGGCAGCAGCCAGGGAAGTCAGTGTTCTACTAATGGGCAGCTTAACTGCCTGTAATTAACCTTTCCCTAAAGTGAATTAATTGCGCTGAAGGAAGAAAAACTGTTAGAGGTGTTCATGCCCTGTGGAACTATACAAACCAGTCATACTGAAGTTGTGTCTGATGCACTGTTAAAATCTTGGAGGTTTGGGGGTTTGTTTTTATGTTCTTCTTGGAGTTTTTTCTGCTGTTTGTTTTTGGTTTTTCCTTTTTTTAAAAGACCGGCTTCTAAGCATTTACTACACAATGATGTTAAAGCCACAACCTAGAAATCTAAACCGGCAGCTCCTTATGGAAGAGAGGATCTTCAACCAGGAGGAATTCAGCGGTAAAGTAACCATGAGATTTGGCATCTGGGATTTTTCAGTGTGCAACAGGTCAGCTTTTTGTTCCCTAGGTGTTGCTCCTCTCTGCCCAATCCTGCACTGACTCCGGTAGCCTGGAGAAAGGGAGAAGCTGACATGCAGAGCAAGGAGCAGAAGATAAATAGAAGGACTAGGAAAGCATGTTAGCCTGTGAAAGCTGACGAGCAGGAGACAGCAGCTGCTGACAAAGCCCTCCACTCTGTTGCCATCCCGTCACACTCCAGATCACACCAACGCATCCCAGCAGCACACGTGAGAGCCATCAACCGGTTGAATGTTCTCCGATGAAGGCATTTTGTGTGTTTGCTGTGAGAGTAGATATTACGTGATATTTATGAAGTTCTGTGTTGCTAATGTAGTGGAATCACACATCGTCATCAGCGATTTAGCAATCAACATTCAGTGGTTCTTCTTCCCTGCAGTACTGCCGGAGTGAGGTCTCTGTCTCCACAGAACCTGTAAAAGATGGTGGAGCCACTGCAAGCTGCTAAAGCCTGACACCACAGAGGGTATAAACGCCAGTTACCTTCAGCCATCCTTCAGGTTCCCTTTATCTCCATGAGTTCACAAGGTTTCTACCACGAGGCAGAGAGGGCCAGCTTACAGTTATTGAAGAAGCACTGTAAATAAGCATGTCCCATAACCAGTCAAAGACTGGCTAGTTCTTATCATGCTGAGAATAGAAGCAAAGATGAAGCAGTGAAAAAGAGGGGTCCAAACAGCCCACGGTTCCTCCATCTATAGATTTGCACAGCACTGATCCATTGTTCTATCCCAATGAGTTCGTATGTTTTGTTCTGTTGTTTTGTTTGTTCATTTGTTTGTTTTTCCTGACATTTAAAGCAAAATAAAGACCTATTGCAAGCTCCCATGACACATCTGGATGCAACTTGAGGAGTTCTCTGTCAGTGCTTTCTGTTGGGGTAAATTTTGAAAGACAAAGATACTGAAGCATTTTGGAGGGTTATCTTGTGTCTGTGCTGCTCTTTGCTGATGCTACAGTCCATGTCTTCTGGGATAGGGGGAAAATCAGCCTGGAAGTTTTGGCAGATCATAAATTACTGAATTTGAGATGCTGTGCAGAGAACACGCACCCTGGTCCTGATGCAGTACTGGGAGGAGGACGAGGGTGGAATTGCAGATCAGGCTGGTGGAACAGTTCTATCAATATTGGTTCTTGGTGACCACAATTCCCCATTCTTGATCCCTAATGCATCAGATGCCTTCATAGTTGGAAAGCTCCACCAAAACCAAAAGAAAAATAATGTTTTTTTTTTAAAAAGGGGACAACAAAGAAATAACTACTTTTAAAGCTTAAAAAGCAATCTTATGCAGGAAGCACCACTGACACCTTTTTCACAGTGGCAAGCTTATTTCCACCACAGCCACTTATCCTTCAAGAACTGATTTAAAGATAGGTTTGCAGATCTCCGTTAACAAACATCTGCTTTAATGTTTTGCCAAATAAATTTTGTTGTTCGTTTGAATGTGAAAGGTGTCTGCTATTAGATACCAAAGGCAGTAATCCCCAGTCGCTACCACAGGGGTTAAGAAGTCATTCTGTGTAAGGTGGTCTCCCACTTCCTCATGAAATTTAACGACAGACCTGCTGAGGTGGCTCACGGCTTTTTCTAGGGCACTAGTGTCTCTGGCACGTTTTCTGGATGAATGTTTCATCTTGTGTATCTAAAGCAGAAGGAAAAGTATTAAGGCTTTTTTTGTTCCAGTTTAATAACAAGTTTAACTCAAACTGAGGAAGGGTAATGATAGGGGTTTTTTGCACTATCTGGACATACTACTGACCTATTTAAATGAAACTGCTTTTTACCTAAACTTGATCAGTGCTGTATTTACACGCCTGTATGAGATAGAGAAAAATATTTTTTCTGCTGAACCTAAGAGTCCTTACCTGTCCACAGACAGAGGTAGAACTATGTGAAATAGTTTATGCAGAAGCAAAATGCAAGAAAGTATGTCTACAGGTACTGCAGATGGTGTGGCTTGAGTCTGCATTTCACATTCTCCTTTATACTGCTGGTTGAAAGACAAGGGCGCCAACCGCACACGAGGAAAATTTGCTCACGTCATTTGCCCAACCAGAAATTTGCTTTTGTAGGAAGCAATAGAAAATGTTTATCCCAGATTATTTTCCTCTTCTGATCCAGAGAATTCACATCAGTTCTAGAGGACTGCAGCAGCTAAAGAGAGTAGAGCGCTGGTAAGGCTGGCGCTGGTGTCGGCACGGCTCGCTGTTTGTTCCCCCTTTGCCCAGCCGTGCAACAGACGGTGCTTTTCCAAAAAGCGTTCTTCGGCTGACTGGCCCACTCCTCTCCCCGTCACGCAGCTCCGCAGCAAAACGCTTTGGTGAGTACTGCAAGACCGAAGGCTTAATGTCATTACAGATTTGAAATATCGTTACACAGGACAAATGACAAAGTGACAGCCTTGATAAACTTCCTTACGCACACCATCTCTGCACACACACGCGCGCTCTCAGAAGTTATTTTGGCCCCCCATGTAAACCAACTGCTGTCACCGGGCGCACATTTTCCATGACACGCAGCCTCCGACCAGCCTGGGAAGCAGCTGTTGGGAACTTCTTGTGGCCGCTTCTTTGAAGCATTTGGGAACACAGTATGTTTAAGAGTAAGTATTTCCTTGCAGTCTATAACCTAAGCCTAGAAATGAGGCTATACAAAAACCCAGATGAACTGTCAGGTTTGCCTGAAGTCAATATTTTAAATATTGCCTGCAATTCAATTGTGAACTTAAGCTTGTTGTGTGCTAGCACTAAGACCAAGCTTTGTCACTTAGGTTGACTACTTTTTACTTTGTTGCAAAACTCTAGACTATGATCAGAGTTCTGCCCATGATTATAAGTCCTCATCTAGAACTAAAGAAAGCATAAAAATAACTAGAGAAACTATAGATCTGTCTAACCAGCTGTGTTTAAAGACACAGTATCCGAGTTCCCCCAGCTATTTTGTTTCATGAACAGAAAGAGGAGCTTAAATAAACGGTGTTCCTAAATCCATTCACAACAAAGCAGAGATGAGGTTCCCATCCTTGGGGGACCCAAGCCACAGAAGTTACAAAAACTGCTGATACTGAGATCTTAGCTCATGGGATCTCAGTTATAATAATAGTACATAAATGAGAAAACAGCTACAAATTATCCTTGCGATTTCAGGACTGATCATTTTAGAAACAGTAATTGAAGTCTAACAATTACTGATACATTGCATACACCTAAAGTACGCCTGATGCAGTAAGAATTAGCATTTTCACCCGGACCGGATCACTCCCATCACCCTGAAGCACAAAACACCCCACGTAACAACACAACACCCTTGTCACTTTAACTTCATGCAGACTTGTGACAAATTAACCGCTGGAAGAGACAACCTCCAAGCTGAGCACTGAGATGCTCCTCTCTGGCTCCAGCTTCCAGGCAGCGGATCTGCCCAACTGCTGCTCCCCAGCCGACTTCTCAACCCCTGACAACTGCGGGCCACAAATACCGTAACCCGACGAGAAGGAGCCACCTCTCCCGCTTCTTACCCTCATGGTTCTCCGTGCCCAAGCACTCCCAGCCAGCCCTGCAGCCACTTCCCCTGTTTGGCATCGAGCCCCCTCACTATTTCTGCACACTGCTCCCCTTCATTTTGAAAGAACAAAACCCCAACTTAAAATACCCAGAGCTCTCCACGATATTATCAGTTTGGTTTACAGAGAACAATTTTCTTAACTCTTCCCGATTTTCCTGGATCACCCGTAATATCTTCAGAATTGGAGGGTTAGTTGTTGAACTTCAGTGTTTCAGGTCCTTTGTTTTCATTTTGCTAAGAGTTTTTCAACTACAATTTATGGGTAAAAAGTACTAAGTAACAAGCAGTAAGTTAGAACTTCTTTCGTCACCAGTTTCCCCCGGCATACCATATCAGGCCTTCAAAAGAGTTAGATGTGTTTGTGTTTCTTTTAATTACTTGTAAATAGTTCCTGGCATTGACATTCAGAAATAGTTAACAAAAATCGCACTTCACAGGCTTACCCTCTTAAAATTATGACAAACTCTTTTGGTGGCATTCCCTGACAACCAGCATGACTTTTTTCTTTTTGCTGTGAGGGCTTTGTAGCTCTATTCCTTTTGCTGCGCCAACACCGACATTCAACCAGCCACATCACAATTTATTTCACAGGGCAAAACTTGCCAGAAATCTAAACAAAGTCAATAGTGTTTCTCTGCTTGAACCATCTTGCCACGACTCCAGCGAGTGCCAGAGATGGCGCATGAAATGGCTGGGCTGGCTGCCGCTCTGCTTGGCCACCCCAGGTAACCGCAGGCCGGTTCTCTGGGGAGACTGAGCTCGTAAGACGGACAAACGCTGACTTTATCACGACTTGTTTAACCTATACCCAAGGCGACACAAAACGCAGAACAAAGGCAAGAAAACAACATCTCAATGGAATTAACTTTTATTGAGGGGAAAAAGGGGTTTACATGTAGTTGTAGGTTTTTCCATCCGGACTTTCAAAACTCCAAAAAAGACTGGAAACAAAACTTGCTTAATTGTTATTGCAATACAAAAAAAGTTGTTTATTTTTTCAAATGAACAGCAAAAAACGTAACTAATTGCTACGTTCAATAAATATCTTTTTGTTCTCCTGCGCCAATTAAGAGGAAATATTCAACCAAGTACAATAAGAACCCCAGGATTTTTACAGTTTAAACTTCAAATGTCATCCACTGTATAGCAATACAGAAACTTTATCTGTAAAACACAGCCTTAATTTTGAGTGTAAAAGGATCCATTTTCCCAGTCAAATACCAAATTTTGCTTTAGCTCAAATAGTCTACACTCAAAGCAATTAAAAAAAAAAATCTTCTGGTTCATGACTATCTAAGTAAGTTCATCATTACAGAAAAGGCTCAAAGTCATTACTTGTTTATCAAAGTAATAGGTAAACATTTTAACAGAAAGATTAACAAGTTACTTGGAAATGCAGGTTTTTATTAAAGTATCTGAGTGTGTATATTACATATGACATGCAAGCTTTAAAAATATCAACGCTCTCTTCTGATAAGTCAGGAGTCCAATTGTTTTTAAAACAAAATAGGAATGACTTCCAAAATGTATCAGCACTTTGGGTTCTCTATCTCATTTTGCTTAAGATGTTTTACTACACAAAAAACTACAACAATTACAATATTTAAGAGTATTACAATAGGATGGAAAACATGAATATTTCAACCGAAAATACGTATATTCTAAACGAACCAAAGACTTGTAAATGAGTTGGATGGAGGACAAGGAAGGGAAGGATGGGAGGGAAAGCAGGAGGGAAGCTAAGATGTGAACTTTGTATTTAAAAATCATGTCCTCAACTGTAACTCTTCTGATCTTCAGTAGCGCCCTGGGGAAAAAGAAAGATAACACAATTACTATAAAGTACTAACTGTACACACATCAACTCAGTGGTAATGTGCCCAGCTTTTTTGCTTTCACACTCAGAATCTCCATTGATAAATAAGACTAGTAACAACAAAGTTTAAGCCAGCCGGATTCTATTTATTCACTTGTATTTACTTACTTGGACTATAGGAACGGGATCTTGATCGGGATCGGTATCGACTATAGTAAGGCGATGGTGATCGTCTCCTTTAAAGGAAATTAAAAAAGAAACTCAACAACATCCATTATAAAAGAAGCCTTATTCACATCACTTCCACAGAACAGAACCATTTCCTTAGCACTGAAAGACTTGGCTTGCATGAATGATTTCAGCTTTATTTGGCTGTGGCTTACAGTTATTTAACAAATGCTTTTATATTTCTCTATTTGATGTTTTCAAAACTTCAAGATATTCCCAGATACAGAATTTAATAAACTCTCACTAGCCTTGCAAACACATTAAGTGCTTTTACAGATGCCTGCAATTCTTCTTGAAAAAAATTCTCTGAAACTAAACTTTCAAAACAGGGAGACGGTTATGAAATGTCAAGCATTAAAAAAATCGCATCTACAAATAACTCCTTTTTTAACAGCGCTGTGTGACAGCTGTCCCTGGTTCTATATACAGCATGGAAAAACGAGTTCCTTTTCTATCTGTCCACCAGATTCACAGGGTACATGCTTGACCTCCTTCAGGTAGCAAAATTAACCCCTTGCTCAACTGTTTACTGTAAAACCAAATTACATTAACACTCAATATTACGACTACTTTAATGCCACAAAACCTAACATAATGAGGTTCTAACACGTTGCAAGACTGTATGCAGAACCTTGCTACAAAATGCATAACATTTTTGTCACCTAACTTTTCAGTTTCTCCAACAAATCCCCCGTTTCTACAGAAATTAAATAAAGATTAGGTACCGGTATCTGTAGTCATATTCTTCATATCTGTCATATCCTCTGTCATACCCCCTGTCATAATATGAGTCACGACGACGACCTGCTCCACCGCCACCACCTCCTCCACTGCTATTAGGGAAAAAGCACAAAAATTACCTTAGATATCTACTCTTCATCTTGGTTTAAATTATTTAAAAGTTTTTAAGTGTTCTTGTAAATCAGACACTTAAGACTATGCCATGAAACAATCTAACAATTTAAAGAACAACACCTTCAAAAATCCCAGAAACTCATCAGGGATTTAAGCCTAATTCCCATAAAAGTCAAATGCAAGTGGGCACGTTATTTCAGGAAGCTAAAAGTGCATTAACTAAGTGTGCTGGATGTACTTTTTAAAAATAATTCCTTCGGTATTTTTTAATAAAGAAAGACACAATAAACTACAATAGTATTTAATAGTATATGTGAACCATAGTAACACATCCTTTAATAAATTTGTGATAAAATACAATTGGCGTAACTAAATTTTTCTTTACAAAACCCTGTCTGTACCTCTGTTTCTTCAACCAGACTCCAAACATTCAGTTTAAATCCATTTTAGTCCCATTACAGGAAATGAGTGAACTCCTTACTGTGTTGGCCTGCCCATGTAGATGCCTGGGGTGGGTGTATGTGCTCTCTTGGTGATCGAGTAATCCACCCGAATCCTCCTGCCATCCAGCTCCATGCCGTTTGCATGCTCCATCGCCTGCAGGACAGACAACGAACAGGGACATGAAACCTGCAACCTACGGGTAACTATGGAAGGCTATGTACAAAACACATTATTTTCCATCAGATAAACGGGCGCTGAAGTGGTTTTATTTAGACTGGTTACTAGTGCCCCACTGTGGCGAATGGCTCATCTGTTCCCTGGCCCGTTTGCCGGCGGTGTTACAAGACTGCCTGCACCGGGGTGCCGGAGTAACATGACACGCAATCCCTTCTTTTGAGAGCATGGTGCTAACTACTAACACGCTCACCTTCCCAAGACTTCGTCTTCTACCCATCAGAAAGGTAAACTGAAAGCCAAAACAGCTTTCTCTAAAAACTGCATCTTTCCTACCGCCGTCTCTGACCCAGAGGGGACAGGCGGATTCCAAAGCTGTGCAAAACAGTGGCTTCCTGTAGGGTGCATATGGCCGGATTACTGCTAGTCGGCTGCCATTTCACGCTCTCCCAGCCTCCTGCCATCTCCCTTACAAGGACCTACTCCAGCAGAGCTTAGTAAAATGGCGGGTTCAGCCTACATGGATACCTAATTACAACCTTCCTCCCCACTCCCTCTCACAATAGCAGCTCACTAAAGCGATACACAGAAGGGTCTGTGCTTGAGCAGCCTGTGCCTTCAGACCCGCCCGCAGCCCCTGCACACGCTCACTGGGTGTTCCAGCCCCTGCTTCTCCAGCCTTTGAGAATCAATACAATGGCCTTTCACAAACTCAAAATCATGATAATACTTTTTCAAAGGAGCACAGCATACTTTTGAGAATTATATTAACGCAATAGTAACTAAAAAAGCCACAAACAAACAAAAACAACAAACAAAACAATCCCACAATCTTAAGAATTTAACGAACAGTTAATGCTGGAGTTAAAAGCTATTAGAATTTGCAAAGCAGATTTTCTTTGGATCCTTTCATCAGCTGCTCTAGGATCTCTGAAATACTAATACACACCACTCAGTTTGTGACACTAAGCACAGCACTTAGCCCAGTAGACACTATTTTCATCTATCATTTGTGGAGAAGAGACACTGTTACAATATTAAGAACACAAGCACTTTGCTATTTTTTAACTGTGAGGAACAACAGACAACCTCAAAATATTAAGTTGCAACTCAGCAGAGCATTTTTTTCTTCTTTTGAATAATGAAACAGCTATTCAGAAATGTAACTTTTTGCAGATCTCCAAGAAGAACCTTACTGAATTAACATACAAGTTACAGAGGAGGAAACAAAAGCCTAACACCCACATAATTTAACTGTGATGTCCCCAAACTCCAAGTGACTGAATTATTACTAACCTATTTAACTACACTTAGTTCATGTTTCAATAATGCTGTTTATACTATATCGCCACCTAGTGAGTTCTGTTCCCATTCAGAAATGTAACAACTACATTTACCAAACTGCAAGGCAGAGCCACAAAGCATTTCGAATCTTTCAACATACACTAAACAAAATTTTGTAAATAAAACATGATTGTTAGCTTTAGTTTCCTAGCCTTGAGACTTCCTTTTAAGTCCCATTCCACAAGGATGATCAAAATCAAAATAAACCTGCGCACACATCCTAGGAATGTATGTGTGCACAAACCTAAACATGAAGGCTGCAAACACCTGGATGAAAAATTAGCTTTATGACAAAGAACGTCTTTCTGGAAATGCAATAATACGCAAGCTGTCTTGAAAGGTAAGGAATTTTCTGCTTTGTGGCATTTTTATGTCTGATCAACAACTTGTAGAATAATAAGCTCAGCTGACAAGAAGCCACCTCAGCCCCAGAACATGCAGTAAGTGTCTTAGTTACTTAAAAGAACAAGCACCTCTTAAAAAGGAAGAGTTGACACAGAGTACAGAGAAGAGGAACATCCCAGCAAGACAGATTAAATTTTGAGACTTGATGGTTTGTTTTGGAAGTACCAAATTTGACATTTCGGTGGATAAAGATTAGTTCATAGTTACCAGTTCGCATGAAACTCAGACATTCTGGTCCTGGTCACATCATCTAATGACTCACCAATACTAACACTTCAGTTTTCTTAGCTTTCAACAGCTGCCAGCAATAACTACCAACTAAAAAAATGTAAATCTAAATCTTTTAATAGAGATACAAACATAATGAAGACTTTTACTGTTTTGTCTGCACCCCCAACTGCAGAAAAGCCAAAACTTAAAAGAAGCCATTATGATTCCAATGAAAATCGACAGTATCACTCACATTCAGCCCTCAGCAACTGGAAATTCCTTCCAAAGATGGTTTCAAATTCTCTGCATCATTTTTCATGTTCAAATTTCAAGTCTTTGAAACAAAGTACTTAAGCTGACATTAGCTAAAAACTGCTGTGATACGACCAAAAGTCCTACTTGAAAACCTTGCTTCACACAAGCAATACAACAGTATGTATTTGTACAAAGGCTGTAAAAATATATTAGTGATTCTAATTACTGACATTTTTGTGATTTAAGTTAAAACAGTTTATAATGAAGTTTTGGATTTTACAATTTTGTTAAGACTACCATGTCATATTCAAAAATTTCAGTTTGCTTTTCTTGCTGTTTTTGGGTACTCGTGAATGCTGTGTTAAGAACATTCAAATGTCGAAGGGAAAAAAAATTGCACATTTGCTCTAACAATGCAGGAGACATTCTCAAATATTATTTATAAGACAGAAGTGTATTTTACAGACCATCAAATGAAACATTTTCAAGAGAAAAGTCAAATTACATTGAGGTTTAAGACACACAATACCCTCTCAGGAGCCTTTAACAGAGCATTTTTATTTCAACCTGGATTTTCTTCCAAATATCTTAATATTGTCAAAAGACTTGCAATATGACACTAAGCAAGCAAGCCAACAGGATACCTATAAAAATGCGCTATCAGATTTGCAAGTTTTAAGGAAAAAATTACTTTGTAGGCTAGAATACATATCTACATGTTTGCAGTCAGAAAACAGAGAACGAGGATTGGAAATGGCACAGGTAACAATTCAATCTTAGATTACAGTTTTAAATCTAGAGCAGTCTATCCATAATAGAACACCTTCAAATTATTACATGTAAGGTGTTAAGTTCAACAAAGTGAGCAGTTCCCAAACTACAGGATCATGATCTCTGGTGGCTCAAATAGCATTTAATTTAACATATTTCTATTTAATTTTATATTTACTACAGTATGTGCTGTTTTCTACATGTATCAGCACTTCTGTAGAGTAAAACAAGTTTGGAAAGACAGAACTTTTAATTGTATCCATAAACTTAAACAGGTCACTGGTATTAGCTAAGCAATCAAGAATTCACTGAAATAAATCAAATACTGTTTCAGTCTGGATAATGCCACAAAGGGCAGCGTTGGGAAATTTCTGCAGCCTGCACTGTAGTCACTGGGGGATGGGAGGAGAAGGGAGATAACTGGACTGCAACAGAATCCAAGGTACCATTTGCATTGTATGAAAGATCAAGCCTTCATTTCAACTGCATCTGACTGCTTTGTATTACTTCAGCAATGTGACATCACTACCAAGTAAGTACAAACTGAATACACTTGAGCAGTCAAACGCGAGCGATATATGTTGGGACTCGTGTTTTTTGGGGGTTTCTTGTTTTTGCCACAAAAACATCCTCTCCACTGTATCACAGGTACAGTATGAGATGAAGACACATAATAGATTGGCTTCTCCCTCTGCTCCCTGTATACTGGTATCACTATTTCAGGTCTGGATTTAATGAGGACACCTGAAAGGACAGTCTGAAAAAAAAAAAAATCTGATGGGTTGAATAAAGAAATTAAGAAACCAAACTTTTTTACACTTGCTGCTGTCTGCCAAGTTGAATTCAAGTGTCTATTTACCTTTGCACAAGAGTCAATTTATATTCTCTAGCCTGAGGTCTTCTTTTTAAAAATAGTATTAGAATATTGTTGAGTACAATTTTTTTATATATAAACTTCTGAGCTTAAACAAACATCAATTGATTAAAGTATGCTTTAAAGAGAATGCATTTAAAGAGTTTCAGAGTCAAGAAATAGAGGATTTTAGAGAAACAGAATGAGTAACTGGATATGTTTCTGCAAGTATTAGCAATTTCACGGTGTCTCAGAGTCTCTACAAGTCTGTAACTTGTAATTCTAAACATTTAAGACTTTCTTGTGTTCTCATCTGGGATTATAAAGGGTCCCTTTTGATACCACAAACAATACCTAAAGCATTTCTTCAACAACCTATGTGAGAAGTTTTGGTCAATAATGATGCTTGTAAGTTGGTCTGCTTCCATCACAGATTAAATTACTTGCAAATTAAAATAGACCCCCCTGTTATTATTCTGGCCTTTGGCAACTGAATTATGTTAATAGTTCAGTTTCCCTTGATTGCTAATGAATACTACTTCAGAAAACAGTTTTGAAAGACACTCAAAACTATAAAGAGCATCTAACTAGCATTAGAAAACTAGAAAATTCCATTTTGCCAACAGCTGCTGCAGTTAATGCTTCTCAGAGGAATTACTGCTACAGACACATAGCACATTCCCAGTAGCCTCAGTTTAAACAACAACTAAGACTTCATATTCTGAGTTACTGAAAAGCTGGAGAGCAGCATACGAAATCCCTGGTCACTGTAGTAAGAATCATCTCCCTAGAACAGCCAGCACTTTTTGCTTATAATCCTCTCAATCTACTGTTAACTCTGAGATAATCAATACGCCCTTTAACATTTTTTTTTCCTCACTCCAGTACATAAAAGTTTGTGCTCCTCTAAACACAGGAAGAAAATCCTAATGTGACAGGCAGGTGAATATCCTCTACAATCTAGCAAAAATATTGCAAAACCACAATATTACAACACTGGCTAAGTCCCAGCATTGCCAATACTGAGTACTATATAAAAAATAATGCCAATCAAGAGAAACAGGGCTTCAACAGATGTTTACACGTCCTGCCTTTTGCATTATGTTGCACATGTGTTTCTGAAGATATAGTAGAAGGGTGGCCAACACAAGAGAAGACACTGCAATGCATAAGGAAAAAACACAGTACCAAATACTACTTAGAAAAGGTGGGCTTTGTTTATTTTCTGTTTTGTGGGTTTTTGTTTGTTTTTGTTGTGTTGTTTTTTTTTTTTTCCCCCCCTCAGGAAAAACAACAAAACTTCACAAAACATTAAAAACACTACACCCATAAGAGAACACCCTTTCTTCTGGAAAAACATAGATAACACATGGGTTTTTCAAATAGGCTTTGTTTGAACAAACCGAAAGAACCAAAAAGAACATTAGCAAAGTAAAGGCTCAGGTTTTCTGGACAGATAAATGTCAGTCCCCAACATTTATTGTCTGCCATCATGTTCTGATCTAAAGACAGCGTTCAAGAGCATCTTCAGTATGGGTCAGAACATACCCTAGTCAAGTGCTATCTTGCAAACACTTAGACCATTGCAATAAAAGATGTTTGATGGAAAACGAACCTTCTGTCAGACCACAAAGTTTTAGCTCAACCTCAGCAGAGTTTCAAACAGAGCAGAAGATATTCCACAAGAAGTCTCCCTTAGCGTGGATACATGTACCAAACATTGCTTCCCCAGTCCTGCTGAGGTGGAATGACTGAAGCTACTGTGACGCTCTGACAGCTGCTCTACCCAGCAGTTACCAGAAGCAAAACCTCTCCTTCTCTTTATAACCAAGATGCTCATAAACAGCTAACAACAAGGCTGCTATGGTGTGATAATCCATCTGAAGTTCTGCAAGTCTAAAACAGCTTAAGTGAAAATAAACTTTATTGCTGTTCATTTTTTTAGGACACTGCAAAGTACCACCTTTAAAAAAAAACGCTATTTTACATCGCCTAAGGATGACCATCTCATTGAGCCCACTGACAATTCAGAATGGATTTACTACCATATGCAGCTAGCAACATTGTATCACTTAGTTTCAGAATCTTGACACGTACTGACTTTTAAACCAGCTCAATAACTGATTTGATCTGTACAAACAGCAACCAGGGATCACAAAGAACCTAAGGGATTTCAGCTGCAACAGAATCCACACAATACCAATACCAACCTATCTTAAACCAAGTTATGGAAGTTTAAAAAACATAATACTAAAATTTGACACCAAATGAATTAACAGTGTTTGAAAGCAAAAAAGGCTCCCCAGTGTTACTTCTCCTGGAAGGACAATTGTGAAGATAACGGGAAATCCTCATTTTTTGGTAGAGTTCTACACATTTAATCCACTTATGACTGCTTTAAGAGGGCTGGAATTTAGCTCAGCATCTCATCTAGAGTTTTATATTCTCTTTATTCAGAGGCTTAGGGTGTTGGGCTTTCGGAATGGTGCTTGCTTTGTTTGTGAGGGGACAGAGGAGGTATCTGTTGTGTAGTTTTGCTCTTTAAGAGGAAAGGTATTCTGGCAGTTTAACCCCAGACTGCAATCAAAACCACAAGAGCCACTTGCTCACTCCCTTCCCCCACCCCCACAATAAAGGAGAAAATTGAAAGGCAAGGGAGAAACTCATGGATTCAGATAAAAACAGTTTAACAAAATAATACAAATATACATAAAATGAAAA
>VWYH01005469.1:29154-54520 GCA_013399365.1 Pampusana beccarii | reverse complement strand
CGCTATTTTACATCGCCTAAGGATGACCATCTCATTGAGCCCACTGACAATTCAGAATGGATTTACTACCATATGCAGCTAGCAACATTGTATCACTTAGTTTCAGAATCTTGACACGTACTGACTTTTAAACCAGCTCAATAACTGATTTGATCTGTACAAACAGCAACCAGGGATCACAAAGAACCTAAGGGATTTCAGCTGCAACAGAATCCACACAATACCAATACCAACCTATCTTAAACCAAGTTATGGAAGTTTAAAAAACATAATACTAAAATTTGACACCAAATGAATTAACAGTGTTTGAAAGCAAAAAAGGCTCCCCAGTGTTACTTCTCCTGGAAGGACAATTGTGAAGATAACGGGAAATCCTCATTTTTTGGTAGAGTTCTACACATTTAATCCACTTATGACTGCTTTAAGAGGGCTGGAATTTAGCTCAGCATCTCATCTAGAGTTTTATATTCTCTTTATTCAGAGGCTTAGGGTGTTGGGCTTTCGGAATGGTGCTTGCTTTGTTTGTGAGGGGACAGAGGAGGTATCTGTTGTGTAGTTTTGCTCTTTAAGAGGAAAGGTATTCTGGCAGTTTAACCCCAGACTGCAATCAAAACCACAAGAGCCACTTGCTCACTCCCTTCCCCCACCCCCACAATAAAGGAGAAAATTGAAAGGCAAGGGAGAAACTCATGGATTCAGATAAAAACAGTTTAACAAAATAATACAAATATACATAAAATGAAAACATAAAATAAGTGATACTCAATGCAATTCCTCATGAACTCTGAACTGAGCAGCCAGTCCGAGGAACAGAGCACCCTGGTCCCAAACAGCCAACTCCAGCAAGAGCAAAAGCTAAAAAGGCAGAAAGACCCAGAGGCCACTGAAAAACAGCAGAATGGCAAAACGCTGAACTAAAGGAACTCCTGAATGGAACCCAATCAAAATGAAGGAGAACCAGAACAGACCTCCACAGCTGGAAAACCTGACTCTCCGTAAATATGAAGCATGATGCTAATGGCATGGAATATTCTCATTGACCAGCCTGGATGTCAGTCAAGGTCTGTCCCATCCATATCCCCTGTCCTACCTTCCTCACACCTGCAGACAGAAGGTTCAGAAAGACCTTGGCTCCCAGACAACAACTAAGGTAAGAGTTAAATTCTTACATTCTGTCTGTTCCAACTCAAAAACACGGGAAAGTTACTTGAAGAAAAACATTAATTCTGTCCTGGGGTGTTATCTTATTATTCTTAACTAAATCCAAATGATGACCTGATGACTGTGCTAGCTGCAAAAAATAAGTTTCTAACCACATGAAGAAACCTGCACAGGTATTTACTCAGAACAAAAGTAATTCAAGTGTCATTGCTTTTATGCATACTCAACTTCTCAGATTTGATCTATTTTCCACACAGAGAGGTACTTCAAGTCCTTCAATGTTCTCCTACAGGGCCTGTGACAAGAGTTTCACACCTAAAACTATATCCCCTTATTTCTATACTAGCTGCCACTTATTGCCATCTTATAATCTGCTCTCAAAGCCCATGAAATCGAGTGAAATAAACAAGTTTTTTCCCTGTCCTCCTTGCCAAAGTATTACAGTTACGTAAATTCCAAATGAGGGGAAAGGATGGAAAACTTCTCAACTTCACACACCAGCCCACTGGGAAGAGTGAAAAAAAAAAAAAAAAAAAAAAAAGGGTTTAATAACACTCCCAATTGTTCCAATTCCTGCTTAAGGTGCTCATCTTTATTTCTGTAAATTTCTGACTGCAAGTAATATCCTTTTTTTAAATTTGCATTCCAGTTTTTGTAGTATCTGCCAAAATGCTTTATACTAGACAAATTATTTCATGCTATTTACACGGAACATTTTAAGAAATGCATGGTGTCATGCATGACCATTGCTCATGGCAACTAGGAAAAAAGCCCTACTTCTAAAGACATCTGAAGTTGTAAAATAGACAAGACTGGCATATGAACGTGACAAGAAATACTGTGCAAGTATTCTGTATGTTATATGTTCTACAAAACAGTCACATTTTCAAAATCCCACTAAAGATAGGTATACAGCTATCCACCCCATTAAATCCTCTCTCAACCTATCAAAGTGATAATGGGAAAATAGAGAAGGGAAACTAAAGGAAGTTTTGTGTGTTTTTACTTACCCCTATAATCTGCAACAACCACACGTATACATCTACAAACCCTACTCTTCCCATTAACTGATTCTGTTGCATCACACCAGAAATCAAAAAGCAGAATTGAGTCTAGTCCAACCCAGTCATCCATTAAACACTTTTTTCTCATTAAAATATCAATTAGTGGAGTTTTTATTTTTCAGCTACTGATAGCAGATTCCACAGCTGTCATCCTCTCTCCCTTCAACACTGATAAGAGCCATATTCAAACATTACAAATATACTTATCTAATGTAAACAGAATCAAACAGCAAATGTGAAACATCTGCCTAAAACCATAAATCCATACATAAACAAGGTGCTTGAAGTTTGTGACTCTGCCCAAGAAAGAACCCTGCACTGAAGGCTTTAAAAAAATTAAAAAATGGGAAAAAGGGTGCATCTTTACTTTTAACAGCAATTTCATCTACAAATTTCTGTAAACGCAGTAAAGCTCACAGTATCCTTACACAGGTAAAAAAAGTACTGTTTACTGTGGTGAACCATAATACAGGCTGCTCTTCACACTATGTGATTCTTTCCTCATAGATCAATTATACTAACAACTTGGTCCAGCTGTAAACAGCTATCTGTGTAAGTAGCAAGGTCACTGACCAAGGCACAACTCAAGACAAAATCCACTATTTTTCAAATGCACAATGACATGCTTTTAGAGAAGAAAACTGAAAGAAAATCTTCCAAATTTTGATATATACAGAAAACTACTTCAAAAAATTAACTTTCAAAGTACTTCAAAAACACTAGGAGCCTTCTACGTCTAAAGATTTATTTTCATTTTGAAATAAGACTAATATAAAAGCACAATGCTCATCAGTGATTCAATACAGACAGCTTATACTCAAAATCTGTCCAAGCATATGAACATTTAACTAAAATGCTTCACCTGTTTAAAAGTGCCATGGTTGAACAAGATATTTTAAATTACTCTCACTGTGAGAACCTGCTAGTGAATACACACTCAAAAATGTTGTGAGTTTTTTTCAGAGATATCCATAAAGACAACGCACAAGGAGCACAACTGTTAAAAAGGAGTAAAGCATGAACTTACCTCTTTAGAATCATCAATTCTCTCAAAATAAACAAAAGCAAATCCTCTTGATCGTCCAGTCCGTTGATCATAAACAACATTGACACCAGTCAAAGGTCCATAACGGGAAAAGACTTCACGCAGATCTCTCTCAGTAGTATACAAACTGAGACCAAACACTCCAAGACATGTATTAGGATCTGGATTAGCCTGGTAAGACAAACATTGAGCTCCAATTAAGTTTATAAAAAACAAGTTATAGATTCTCACATCAAAATTTATCAATTATTAATTTTTTAAATCTGAAAGCTAAACACAGTTTATTACTTAACAGTTATCATTCCAAACATATTTTCAAAAAGCAACTACTTTAATGATTTTTACTTTAGAAGACGACAAATATTAATTTATCACGTTGGTGAAAAACTCAGTTAAGAAAAATCGGGCATTCTGTTTACAGAAAAGCTATAGAATAATAGGAACCTATTTTATTAGTATTTCACACTCGAATGATCAACAAGCTGCAGACATGACAGACAAGTCTGTGCTAAGAACGGGTCAGGCAGCCTGAGCTCCCACTTTCAGCCTTTCCACACAGTCACCACTGGTACTAAAGAGCATACGCTGCCTCCAGTTACATACACAAAATGCATTTGAGCTCCTAAGCAGACAGTTAAACTGTAATTTAGCTTCTACCAAAACCTCCTCCTTGCTCAACATTTCCTATGCAACTATACTGAAAGTCAATATTTACATTTGAAAGTTCATATCTTTCCACTTGTAAACTAGATGAAAATCACCTGCTTCTTTCATCTAGGCAGCAAAAAGCACTGAAGGCTAGTTCTGTGAAACTGTAATCCAAAAGCACGCACACTTTTCTGCAGCACGACTCGATTCTTTAACATGATGTAGGATACAGACCTACTTCATACATTTCACTTCAACTAAAGGAAGTCAAATACGAAATTGTACAAGGTACAATTTCTCTTTTAGGTTCAGAGTTTCTCTACAAGCCAGGGAGTCCATCTAATGCCAATTCCACTGTAAGAATTATTTTGATCAAAATTAAATTTTTTTCAGGTAAGCTTCTGGCAGCTGTTATATTAAATGCAGCAATTTTAAATGGCAGCAACAGGCATAGGGATTTACTGTTTCTGCTAAAATAATAACTGGAAGCAGACACAGACAAAAATTGTATTTCAGTTTCAGATTTTCAAAGCCACTGATGCATTGTAATTTATGCCTCAGTGCTTGCCTTTCAGACTTATTCAAAGAATGAACAGGTTTAGGTCTTCCGTCGCATTCTTTTCAGAGCTTCTGTGCAGGAATCCATCATGAAAATAAGATGCTCAAACTACTCATATATTTGAAGTTTCTTTCAATTTGTCCAAGTTCAAACTTTTGTTTTAAGACATGAATCTTCTACAATTCCATATTACAGTTAAAGAGCACAACAAAAACTGGCAGTTCGTCATTTGAAAGCTTTCATTATACAGGTTCAGGTTTCCTTTTTACTCCATATTTCAATCTGATGATTCAGTGACATTAACAGCTATACTCTTTTTATTACTGAAACTCTTGTTAGCCTAATGAAATCTCTCAGTCTTTTAAATCAGTTTGGACAAGTCCCTCCACACAGTACACATCAGTGTTGTCCTTTTTTTAAACATCCCACTTACACTTAAACCCTCTTATCTTTTTCTGAGGCAAGAGAAGTACCGAGAATCTGTTTGTGGACCCCAAGCGACAGGTGACAGCTACATCACCACTGGAAGGACTGAACTGACTGTGGAGGACTACAACACAGCTTTTATGTCAGTTTTTTGTACTGCCTCCCATCAACACAGTATAGAAGCTCTCTACAAGACCAGAAGTGGCAAAATTGCTACCAATTTTCCTAGTGTCTTCAGGACCTTACTATTTAGGTGATTCAACTCTGCTTGAGTTTCATTTTGACACCTCTATTACTCCTTAAAATTGATGTGAAATTCACTGTGAAAACAAGTTTTGCGTTTCACAGAATCATTTCCAAAATGCTTTATTCACAAAGCAAAATATTCCAATATTTCCTAGAGTAGTAAAGTGGATTCATTCATCTTTCATTGAGAAACCTACTAACCCTTTTGAAGTTCAGTTATTCCTGCCAATTTTTCAAGACATTAGATTAATATTTACTACATCATGGTTACACACTTGCAACAATTCATAAAAAGTGTATCTACGAACGTTGCTTCACAACATCTTAAGCTACTGTACGTTAGCACTGCTGTAGTCCTGCCTCTTTCCACACTCTTGTTTTCTCCCTCGCATTTGTATGACCTGGTCCTGGTGAGCTGCTTCACCAAGGTAAGCCTGCAAAAAAAAAAATCTATACTCTTTTTTGACAGGATTACTAAAAATTTCAGAGAAACTAAACCAGATTAAAACTAAAATGATCAGAAAAGTACAACTGCCCTCACCAAGGAAGAGGCAGACCTGTGTCTAACAGCACTCATCTAGATCAGCCTGAAGTGATGTGGAACCAGAAGCTAAGGCACTGAAAAGGATTACAAAGACGGCAACTGGGAGAAATCTCTCAGAATTAAGATTAGTATCTTAAGTCCTGGCTGGCGTACCTATACTTCCTCGTGTCCACACAGAGATACTTCTAATCTACATTTTGAGAGGTTTACTGATCCTTTTCATAATTAAATTTTTTCTAGTCTATTAAGATTTACACATTGGTTAGTAACACATGGGTTTATTTCTTCAAGTTAAACTAAATTAATTACTCAGATGTATAAAATCACAAGCAACCTTCAACATTATATGCTGCATGTTATAAGCAAATAAACACTTGAGAATTTTCTTCTTTGGCTCCTCTAGTCAATCTTATCAATAGTGTCAGGTTGCAAGCATGCACAGAAAAGGTCTTGTTTTTGTGAAAGGTATATATGCTGGGAACTGTGACAAAATAAACAACCAAAACCAGAAGGGTTCAACTTCTAGAGCAGATGGAGGCAGATGTCACCCTATCTGCACACACTGACTTGCAATGGTATGGTTTTCAATTAATTTCTACAACCGCCTTGCCAGTTGCCAGGCCCAATAAATAAGCACCCAGCTGTAAGGGCAGAGATTGCTCCCCTTGCCCCCAGATTCCTGTATCCTCCAGTGACAAGACAGCAGGTGAAATTCAACTTCCAGTTAACCTGCACTACAGTGACGTAAGCAGTAATTGTTTTGTTGATACTCAGCCTTGATGAACATGACATACTCTGCTGCCAGTGTGCCTTCTCCTGTTGGACATGGGAGAATGACTACGGCTCCTTCGACGACGGTATTCTGGCGTGTATGATCTGCTTCGAGAACGTCTCCTATGGGAATGAGAATGGGAATGGGATCTGGAACGAGTATAACGTCTGTGCGAATGTCTTCTGGACCTGGATCTTCAACAAAGAGAAAGCTTTTAGTTAGGTCATATGCACATCATGTATTGAATTGTAAGCCTTACATTTCCTAGAGAAAAGTAATTTTTTAGAGGCTCTCTACAATTAAAATATCTAAGTTTCTTCTACTTTGCACATGTAAAGATTGCTCAGATCTCTCAAACTTGCTCAGTAGCATCATTTTTAACTTTGTGAGAGTGCTTCTGGCATACAATGAGGATTATATTCATGACAGTTTTTGGGAAGTTCAAACTTTAAACTTGTATCATTTGACTACACATGTAACTAACAGTTGAACAATGATACAGAAACCAGATATGCCACACTGTAAAATACTGTCTTGTCCGAAAAATGGGAAGATCTATCAACACCAGTCCTCTGGTATCTACAAAGTTCGCCTAGGCTTGAAAATTATTAAAGACCAAAAAAAAAAAAATCTGCTTAAATCCTCAAGCATTTCTTTGCTGACATCTAGGCAATTATAAGCTCAGTTTTAAACAGGCATCATTCCATCAAAGCTGCATGACTTCTTATGGACATTATATCTTAACAAGTAGTTAGTTATCTGGCTAAACATTTCAAAAAGAGAAGCTATAACATGTGGCTGAACTTTTGGAATCCAGAGCACAGCAACTCTTTTTCAGGTGACATAGTATAAAGTGTCTAAGTAGGGAAGACAAGCACTGGGGAGGAGGAACAACATAATACTATACAACTCCTCTTCCCCCTCCAGAACTACAAATGCTGTTTTCTGGCTTCTCTCTCTCCACTGATGAAAGTTGGATTTGGTAGCTCTCCCCATTTTCACCAGTATGATGGTGCAAGGGAAGAGAAAAGATAGGTACTATAAGCCAGGTAATATCTATGACATATTTAGACAAAAAAAGACAAACACTCCTCTGTTCTGAGCAAGCTCTGTCAGAACAGAGAACTGTAAAACTTTGCCTCTGCACACATACTTTGGTTAGAAAAGGACAGAGAAGTATATGTGCAACATCAAAAAAGGCATTTAAATCTTAAAGCTCCCACAAACCAAGAAGCTATCCACACCCAATTTAAGCCATAGTATTATGATTTTGTTTTTAAAGCCTTCAATGAATGAATATCAAGGACTTCCCCAAGTAGCATCTTCCTACATTTCCAACAGTTACAGAGCTTACTCCTCTTATCTAACCCAGACTACCTTTGCTGCCGTTCTCACTTGACTTTTCTTTTTTTTTTCCTAAAGGAGAAGTCCACACAAGAGTTCCCTCCCAAAAGATTTTGGGGGAAAGAGGCAGGAACTTCTAGAGAATTGAGATGCAACCCCTTCTGTCTCTTCCAGAAGAGATAAATCTACAAATTTTAGTTGTGATTTCTACATTTCTTCTTCTATTTATATTACTTTCTATGTTTATATCTATGCTTTATTACTCATGGAATCTTTCCCTGACTTTGTCCACCTGTATAACTGCTAACGTGCAAATTAACACAGCCCTGTTGGTACACCTCAGGAGGTTTGTAATTTTTACAAGAAATTTCACCAATGTAACAAAAGAACAGGCATAAGCATAACACTGAATTAACATGAATAACTTCCTGTACATACCTCGATTTTGATCTTGACCTAGAGTGCGATTCAGAATGTTTGGAAGCTCTCGATGGACTCCGAGATCCTGACCTGCTCTCCGATTTTACACGAGCAGGACTCCCAGCTGGAGATTTTGACTGGGAGCGAGACTCCTAACAAAAAAGACAGTATTAAAAATGGTATTGGTTGTATAAATGCCTAACTCCTAACATTTAAAGTACAGTAACTCTATTATATTGATTGCTCCTGAAAAACAAATGGTTAGGCAATACCCTCCAAAACAAATTTCATTTTGCTAACCCACTGTTAATATTGTATGCTTTCCTCAAATAGGTCCCTGCTTGAACCAGATCACCAATTCTCTATTAACTATGTAATCATGCAAATTCATCTACAACTTGATCATACAGACACTGGAACATAAACCATACATTTACTTAACCTAGGACCCATTCATTCTTCCAGATTCTTTTAATTCTACTTCACTCTTGCTTTCTACTTTTCTTCATTCTTCATTGAGTTTTTCATTTTTCATACTTCGTGTATTCTTCCCCAATTCAAACAATTCATTATAGCCTTAAAAAAACATTCAAGTGCTTCTATCTGACCAATCTTCTGTTCAATTTTTTCCCCCATTCAATTTTAATTTTCTGATCTTTAATACTTTTCATTAGCCTTCTTTTATCTTGATTTATCTTCCACATTCTTGGAAAAAACTCTTCAATTTCTTCACGAACATTAACCTTAATGGAAAAAGAACATTTAGTATATTTAAGCACGTGGGGATTATAAAACTCTGCTGGAGTTCAGATGTTATCTACCAAATTGAAAAACCAGCAGGTAAAGTGAAAGAAACTATTTTATAAAACAACTTAAAAAAAAAAAATCTTTACAACTATATATAAGTGTCTATGTTCTAACAAAGAGCTTACTGAGTTTTCAGTGGTTTACTGTATTTTCAAAGCTACCCTCCTCCCCTTTCAGATTTTTTTGCAAGGTACACAGATACACTAAAAACTAATTAGCACAAATAAATTAAAGTATTGATATAAATAACTGTGATTTCCCCCCTAAAATAATAACTGTACACTTCTCAGTATTGAATATCCCAAATTCTACTCCTACACATTATTACTAAGACACTCTCAGTTGAATAGAATGGCCAAAGATTTCCAGACAAAACCTTTCTACAAACATACTTACTTGCATAATACATGTACACAGACATATGCAAGATAAATTATTTTTGTTCTTATTTTTTCTTCCTCATTGTTATCCTGTTTTCCTTGCATACAACTTAACCCACATAAGACATGGTATATAATAGCACAGTTCAAAGCAACCCAGTAAAAGACAGGAGGGCTTTTTTTCTTGCATGGTAATGCACACAAGAAAAAAAAACTAGGAAAACAAGTAAACATAGAGCAGGTTAAGATTTCCTCACATCTTCCAGTGTACAGTATTTCTAGGGACCTCAGCTAATTAAAAAACAAAAACAAAAACTAAAACAACACCTTACAGAATAGTATGCTATATACATCTGTAACTTCACAAAAAAATGTGCAAAATTCTTAATTAAAAAAATGCATACCAATTTCCCCTCCCATAAGTGTTACATTTCATGTTCATTTGCATAATTTCTCCACCTGCCTGTCCTCACAATGTTTTTCTCAACTTATTTCTTACTCTGCGTATGTCCAGATTTGCATTTTCTTTTGCAGTTAAATTCTTCAGTACTTTGGCCTGAAGTTCTTCTCAAAGGATGCTGTCCTCACATTTCAAGACAATCAATCTAACAGAAATGGAACCTGAGAGATTCCTTACTAACAAGTATTACAGCTACACTATCTTTCCCCTTTACCTCAACAAAAAGGGCAACCGACACATGGATAATGTCACTTATTGGGATGACAGACCTGTCAAACTCATCAATGAAGGCCGAATTCAAAGCTTGGCTGTGACACTTGGACCATATAATCATGTCTGCATTACAAGTTGCCCTTATTAAGCTGACTATCTGCTGATCTAGCTACACAGCTTTCACCAAAATAAAAGGTTGCAAGTGCACTTAAATATTGCCAAATTTTATTTGCCATTTTAATTTTTACATTTGAAATCCACTGTTCACTATAAAAGGAAATGTTGTGGGGTTTTTTATAACCCCTAACATGCTTTTAAATTATCTCGCCTCTATTTTCATATTATTCACAGTTTGAAAGCCTCCTTAATTCTTCCCTCTACACTTCATCCCCTACAACAATTACCAGTTTCTCTCAGAATTATTTCTACTTCTCTCCCTAGTAAAAGTGATCAGCATTACAGAGAAACATTTAACATTACATAATTCAGATTTTAAAAACATCCTTCAATAAAAACCCAAAGAATTTACCCTCTTCAGTCTCTCCTTCATGAGGATATTGTGTTGTCCATACTGTTTACCTTTGAAAGATCAGCTCTTGAACAAGAACTTTTTAAACTTAAAGAAAAAAAAAAATCACAACAAAACAAACAACAAACCACAAGCACAACCACCCACCAGACCAGATACTGCATGATCTAGAAATGTTGGGAGATGCCAAAAATACCAATGACCCAATCACTCTCATACAATGTAAATTTAGCTTAGTGTCCTTATCTCTATTCAACTGAAGCATCTCATGACACCATCCAGACAGTATGTAACAGTATCAGTTATAACAATGATTTGTATTAAGTTGCAAAAAGCAAACGTTACATAATTTCATGTTGGTCAAGTCCTTTGGGAACTATCTGTTTAAGACCTTTAGAAGCTGCACTCACAACCATACAACTTTGAAACTGGAGTGACAAAGGTGACAGCATGTTCTTAAACACTTCAAACTTCCTCAAAGTAACTATAGATGTAAACTGCAGGTAAAGAGAGATTACCTGTTAGCAGTTGCATACTGTGTCTGTCATTGGCAGGCAATTACATCTCATCTTCTGATGCAACATAGATCACCTAGTTACAACTCCTACAGTGCTTCAAAAAGAGAGACTAAGGGAATCACAACAATCTGCAAGAGTTTAAGGACTTAAGGATGACACTGAAAAAGTACCTATTAAGATTTGTATCAGCAAGACTACAGGCAGGATTTAAGAGATTCAGAGCTTCAAGGAGTAACAAAGGGAGATTTTAAAGACTTTTTCTCCTCTACTTCCTATTACAAATAAATAATTAGTAAGATATATCTTAGTCTATGTCACCGACAGACTCAATTGTTCTGCATAAACAGTTTATATCCATTCTACAAAATGAATGAGAAAATTAAGTAGTTAACACCTTTCTTAGTACCTCACCTTAAACAACAGAAAGCAGACACCTTTATTATCCAGAACATTAAAATCTCTCAGTTCTCTACTAGACTTTAAGCAATCTAGATATTCTGATCTTAACTTCACCATTATCACAGAAATTAATTTAACTACTGCTTAAGAAAGACTAAAATTTCTCTCTGGATCCTCAACATTTTCATTTCCTTCTGTTCTAAAGATCCCTAGCCATTCAACAGCTACAGACAAGACTGCAGGTCTTAACTTAGTTTCTCATCCCACAACTGTCTTACAAAACACTATGTATTTTAATGCCTTCAGCTTTACTATGCAACGATCCAGGCACTACTTTCACCTTTACAAATTTATAGGCAGATACTTACTGTGACCATGTCAAACTATCTAGATTTGCTGTCACTACAGCCTGGAGGAAGACAGTCAGCTGACTTCCTAATATTCTTCAGATCAGACTTCCCTTTCAAAACAAATGCTACATCTCTCAGTAACACTTTTCCCATGGCAAAACTAATACCACCACCACCACCCCAAAAACCAACCCACACCAAAAAACTCACCTAAAAAAAAATTTCTTAACCATAACAGCATGCTTCCTCTGAATACAATGTGGTGGTTTCCTCATGCACATACTGGGAAATGGGATTAATAATTCACCAAGATGTGGAGTTGGAGCCAAATACATCATTGTAGGTGAATACAAAATTTAAAGACTGCAGCTTCTGTTACTGATTCTCTGGATAAGATGCATAGCTAGAAGCATTTTAAGAGAGCACTGAAGAACATTTTTCATCCTTTCTACCTTTTCTCTTCCTAGAAAGAACAACACAGAAAGTAGTATGGAAAGGATATCTTCCCCCTCCGCCTCACCATTACCTCATGGAAACCCAGTTACTGAGCAACTATCAACAACTTTAGATGTCCAGCTGAGCAAGACGTCAGTCATGTCAATGCATTTCATCAATACTGGTACAACTGTTTAAACCATGTAATTGATGCAAGTTATATCTGCTATTCATATTCCTCAAATCCTTCAAAAGAAATGCTACTTGCCAATATAATTACTATTTTAAAAGCATTGAAAACACCTCCATGAAAAGTAGAACTGCAAAAGTGTTTAAGAAGTACTCTTTCAGTTTTCTACCTATCATGGGAAGGTATGATAAAGAACATCAGGGGTGGGGGGAAGAAAGATAAAATTGTTCTTTCCTTCTGTCCCAAACTTGTCATACCTTACCTCACTTCACACCTTACCATTTCAGAGTACAACAGAAAGGATATAAAAATTTAATATGAGACACTAAATAAAAAGAACCGAATAAGCTTGAATTACTCTTTCTACAGCAAGGCATGAGAAGTGNAAAAAAAAAAAAAAAAAAAAAAAAAAAAAAAAAAAAAAAAAAAAAAAAAAAAACCAAACCAAAACCAGTTCATGTTCATTTGACCTTGTTAAGAAGAAATACGCCTGGGGTGAAAAAGGACATGCCAACACGTAGTCTAGCAGTACCATTAAGCCAGCAAAATGATAGTTCAGACTTTACAAAAATCCTGCCCAAACTAAAGAAAAAAAAAAAAAAGTCCAACTTTATAAATTGATAGAAAAACATAAACAGTCAAAAAAGAAAAAGGAATTCAGCAACAGCCTACATTCACTGGATAAAACTGTCAACGTTGTCTCATTTATGAGAAAGGACAAGACTACATTTTAACCACTGTGTTGACAGCAATCTACCAACTTTCCCTGGAACTCACAAGAAAAGTTAAATATTTTTTGCTTCATACTACATTCTGTCACTCTATACTAAAAATAAAACTGACCCCTTAAGTAGCTGTTCTTCTGTAAATATTTCAATAGTGTACCTAATAAGTTTCTGCATAAAAAGCAACTCATAAATTGTGCTATCTTGAAGACATGCACATTTTATGCATTTCTTGATGATACTGCTCTGATTAAAAAAAATAATAGAAAGCTTCAGCAACAAAATTTTTGAAATTACAAGTTAATCTTCTCACTGAGGCTTGAAAATATGCCTTGAGGGAGGGTTCTGTAGTGATATCACTCTATCACATATGGAAGACAGGAAATGGAATTTGTTTTCAAAAAGAGTGGTCTTCCCAGTCACACAGTCCAGAACAATCTAGGAAAAAAAAAAGAAAAAAAGACTTCCAGGAAAAGCCTCTGTTCTCACACTGGTCATTAGAAACCACAGGGTGATCACAGCACTATCCAAGTGAATGCAGAACTCCTGGACATAAGCAGACTGCCATGCCTGTATTTCAAAAGGTATGTAAAGCAATGTGCCTTCCCTTCCACAGACATGGCAGATTGCCACTACAGCAGAGGTTGGATACAATAACTAAACAGACTTCCCTCCCACTATTATTTTTTTCCCAAAGAAATGATTGCAAAGTTGATCAGATTTATGTAGCTAACATTAGAACACATATGAAATTAAGTATTTTGCCTACAAGCTTCATGAAGCAAATATAAGACACATTCACAGTTAAGCTAATCCAAAAGCCACATGCACACATATGAACTATGCAGACATCCTTTAACAAAGTGGCTCACATGCAAAATAGTATATTCCTTCCAGTGCTTTATTAGACCGAGATCACTGTGATTCTGCACAAAGCAGGAAGAAGCATGTCACTAGAACAAACACAAACAACGTGGAGTTCTAAAATGGAATTCTTTTTTCTGATAAAAAGTTTCACCTATTTAGACAAACAGCATACTAATATCAGTAGAAAACTACTAAACTTTTAAGATTACAGAAATCAAACATTATCAGCAGCTCAAAAAGTAACTGATCAAAGTTTTAAGCGGAGCTTCTGAAGTGCAGATTTGTTCAGACTCCAACTTGTTCACTGCACTGGGAAACATGTCAATAAATTTGCAGCACAGAATGTGTACCAAATGAACAATGTCTTGTTAAATATAATTACAAATATGAAAGGAAATAAGAGTTGCCTGTCACCTGACAGCAATAAAAGATAAAAAAGCCATATTTGTCTAACCTCCTCACAAAGAACACTCAATGGTGATAAAATCCTACGACTTTTCCAAAACTCAAGTCACTAGATAAGAAGCATGACTTAATTTTTTTTTTTCTTCTTAACATACATAAACTTAGCTCAAGCACATCCACTATATTTCTAATTCTTCTGACAACTCCCTTCCATTAAATCACCATGCTTGATTGAGGGGGGGATTTATTCTGTTCAACCAGCCACATTCTTTATACAGAACTCGCTTAAGTTGAAACAAAATGACACAGAGTAGATGTTAATTAGTCTGAGTATATTTGATTAACATTTGCTTAAAAAAAGTCAATAAAAAAAATAAGTGAGCTCAAGAATAAAAGCTCTACAATGTCTAAAATGATTGTACTGAACATTTTAGAAATGCAAGTTTTTCAATAATGCAAATTATGAGCCTCATTGGAAAGTTACTTCCATGATTATTCTAAAATTCCTGTTCAGATTAATTCACATTATGATTTAAAAACCATAAATTAGAGGCAATGCTGCTAAAACAAGCTTTAAAAAAAAATCATTATCATACTGTGGAAAATTTTTAAAAAGTAACTGAATTATTGATACTTGTATATGAACAATTTTTCTTCACAAAGTAGCAAAACAGGAACACCCTTTCTAATTAACCTCTGTTTAAGAGAAAACTTCATACATAACAACATGCACCTTCATCTTGGTATCAGACTTCATCACTATTTGCAAGAACTTAACACTCTCTCAGTTCCACGTGCCTGCATGTAGCAAACTGAAGCACCAGGACATTCCATGTGTAAGAGAGTTCTATCCAGCCAGGAATAGCAGACTAAACACTAAAGCTGAAAAGTTACACATGCTTCATTTTATGTCTGCAAGCACTTTCAGTGACAATGAAATATGAAATGTTACAGCCTGAAATACTATTCCTTATTTCAAGTATTTTAGTAGCGTCAACAACAAAAAAGCACTACTGAAGAAAAAAAAATGAACTGCTTACAAGTGTTCTTCATTAGTAGAACAAAACCCCAAAACTATAAATGAATCAGGTACCTGTTCAGTTATAAAAAAATACCAGTAGACAAGACACTGCCACATGTCAGACTGATCAAAAAAACCCAGTGTTAGGGAGAAAAAAGTACAGAAGTTTTCCAAATGAAGACTCAACACAGTCAGCAGCTCTTTCCAACAAGTAAATTTTCCATCACACACACACAAAAAAAGGCCAACTAAGAAGTAGCAATCACAGGAACTGCTACGTAGGGCTTTTCAGACTTCACATACTCTCAAAACATCATTTTATTTCTACATTTGGCAGAAGGTGGTGTGCAGAAATACTGAAACCACACAGCTGTATCAGCTTTGTAACAAGAACAACAGATCCACCAAGGAACCTCATACAAATATTCTGTGGATGAACCTAACATAAATATTTCCTAACAATAAACCACAGTGGCAATACATACAATAAAATAATAAAAACCCCATAACTCTTACTGTAAAATGGGAAACTGAAGTAAATTTTTTTTTTAAATTAACAAAGCATACTTGTTTCTCAACTTTCTCAGACTTAGTTGGTTCTCATTTCAGAGATTAGTTTACTGAGCTGAAAAGAGCTTAGCAATATAGCCACCTTTGTCCAAGCAACGGACAACAAGAACAGATTTCGTTTACCTCACCTGAGGAACCAGCAGTAATCACTGCACAGCCAGGTACAGCACTGTCAGCCTAGGGAATGTGTTATTTTCTCTACTAACACTACAAAAGGGTAACAATATTTGTGTAAAAATAATTATTACAATATGACACTGATCTTCCAAAATTTTATTGCTTGTTTCCCCAGACAGTAATCCTATATAACGGCAAAGCTGCTGCCACTGGTTCATCAGAGAAAGTCACCGAAAGGATGCTCAGGTGTTCCTCTAAGGCAGGGATGCCAAACTTCATTTTCACCCAGGGCCACATCAGTCTCGCGGTTGCCTTCAAAGGGCCAAACGTAATTTTAGGACTCTATCAATGTAGGAGTCTTGCCTTCGAAGGCAACCGCGAGGCTGAGGTGAGCCCCGGCGAAAATGAGTTTGACAGCCCTGCTCTAAAGCATCTCTTAAAGAGTGAACAAAAAAATCCAAAAACAACCCACAACACCAACTCTGCAAAATTAAAGAGTAAACAGTGAGGGAGTGAGGACAAAGCACACATTTCATTCCTGTTTCAAGCAGCTTCTAATTCCTGCTTGCCCTGATCATAACTAAGGCAAAAAAAAAAACAAAACCAAAACCAAACAACACACTGAAAATTGAAGGGTCCAGTCACACGTGTACATGAAAAACCGCAGCAATGAGAGGGAAGATAAAAGAAACCGGCCTAACGAGGTTACAAAACCATAGCAGCTCGTGGAGAGAAAGTCTTCAGCTGCGTGATCAATGAGTTTCAACGGTTTAACATCGAGGGCCGAACCCCCCCGATGGCTTCGGGAAGCCCGGCCCGAGGGAGATCCCGCTGCGGGCGGGCAGCCAGGGGCAGCAGCGCACCTCTCACAAAGGGCCCCGTCCCTCCTCCCGGGCGGGCGGAGGCCCCGGCCACACCGCGCGGGCCCGCGCTCCCCCAGCCCCGGCACTGCCCGAGGGTCGAGCGGGGCGGGGAAGGGCAGCGAGCCCGGGGCCTGCACCCGGCCGACCAGAGAGGGCCGGGACAACCTCGGCCCCACGGGAAGGGAAGAAGATAAAAGAGAGAAGCGGGAAGAAACACGGGGCTACCGCAGCGCCCTGAGCCCTGCTCTGGAAGAAAAAAGGTGCGCTGGCGGGGGGGGCGAACCCGCAGCGCCAGCGCTCGGGGCCCGCACCCCGGCGGAGGGGGATGGGGACGCGATGGGAGAAGGAAACGTGCGAGGGTGCAAACAGCGGAGCTCAGGTCCGGCTGGGCCAGCTCCTCAGCACCGGGTCGGGGGGGGAAAAAGAAAAAAAGTGAGATAAAGAGGGACGTGCTCGCCCACGGCCCAGTCGAGACTTGGGCGCCTGAAGAAGCCATTTTAGAGACAAGCTGCGTTGCCCCCAGTCCCACCGGGCCGGAGGGAGCAGAGCCCCCCCCGCCCACCCCGCCCCGCTCAGGACACCCCTCTCAGCTCGGCCCGGGCAGGGACGGCCACTCACCCTCCCCTCGAAGTTGTTCTCCTCCACGTCGCTCATGTCGGCAGAGTCCTGGCCACGGGGCTGGGCGAACGGGGACGCTAGTCCCGAGCAGCAGCTGCACCCGCTACCGCTGCTACTGTCGCTGTTATTATTATCGCCACCGATACCGCTACCACCTCCCACCCTCCAGAGCCTCCCAAACCTCCTCCCGCAGCAGCGCAAAATGGCGGCTCCGTTCCGTCTGCGCCCGACACCGCGCGGGGGGCGGGGCCCGCCTGGGCCCGCCCGTTACAAAGGAGGCGCCGCCGGCGGGACAGCGAGCGGCGCCTGCGATAAGCTTCGGGGGGGCCTGCCGCGCGTGCGTAGTCCCCGCCCCGTGCGCTCCTCGACCGGTAGGGGGGCGACTCGCTTTCTCGCGGCGGCTCTCGGGGGCGCGCAGCCGCGGGAGCGCGCGGGCTGCCAGCCGCTCCGCGCACAAAGGCGCTCTCCTCAGCGCTGTCGGTCTCGAACGTCGTGACAATCAACCTTCTCGTCTGTCAAGATGTGTGTGTGTGCGTTCCGTCCCCTCCCCGGCCCCGTTTGCTTTCCCCGGCACGTTCTCAGGGATTCCACGCTGCAGGAAATAATTTCAGAAGTTAATACTTTTAGGTGCCCGTTATCAGTGGTGGTTTGTTGTTTTTTTTTTTTATGGCAAGAGGTTAATGTGCAAGGCTGGGAGGCTGCTTTTATTGTACGCATTTGAAAATGAACCCATGTGATTCAGTCATGAACACTTGCAGGAAACAAAGGCCTAAATTTTCACTTGCAGCCTGGAGAATTTCCTGTCAACCAGAATTTTGCTGTGAGGCTGATCTCCACTCAGCCACGTCGCAAGGGTGTCCCCGTTCCTGTTGGATCCTGTGTGTTTTTGGCGCTTCTTCCTCCAGCTTGTGCTAATACCCGCAGCAGCCCGCACGTTGCAGGCAGCAGAGGCCAAATGGGTAGTTCCTGAGGTCAGAAAATTTCCAGAGATGGCAAACCAGCTAGACTTGCTCTGCCTGCACTGGAAAGCCAAGAGAGCAGGTGAAGATGAGTGGCCAGCAGCTGAAGATGGCACTTTCCATGAGCAGTGCCCACTTCCCTTTCCCAGCCTCTTGCCAGCAGCGGTAGCAGGAAGCTCAGCCGCTGCTCTGTGCCCCAGCTCAGCATCTCGCCCATACTTCTCCAGAGGCAAGACCTTCCCTTTGTGGCTGGGAAGCTGTTCTGCCCAAATTTCTGCACCGGCTGGGGCTGGTTATATTCAGTTCACCATGGTTGTAACCAAGGACTGACCAGCTGAAATGAGTGCTCATGTGAGTGTTCCTAAAAAGGAATGAGGAGCTCTGAGGGTGATTCACAGGCAGGAGATGTTTCCCTAGAAGTCAAACCTCATTGCTACATGAAGCACAATCGTGGGGCTTTAGGCAATGGCAGTGCCCATGGCACTGGTTGCTTCTTCCACAGCCTGTGACATTGGCTTTCCAGCAGCTGCTGGGGAGCACGGTCCCACTGGCAAAGTGTCCCCGTGGAGAAGCTATGTTCACGCTGCTCATCCACATGCAGCTCAACTCACAGCTTGAAGTTGCAACAAAGCCTTGACACACACTCGTCTTTATGGAGATGGTTCCTGTTGCTGCCCACCTGGACCATAAATGATCTTAACTATTTCTTGAGTCCGTTGTAAATGGAAGGCTGGAACTGGACATGCCAGACTTTTCTCTTTTTGCTTGGTGAATCAGAAGTAAATAATCAAAGAGAAAATTAACTCACAGTGGTAAAGAGGGCAGTATTGGGGAAAGATCTTCCTTGTTCCCTAGGTTTGCAAAGATTTCATGTTCTTGTGTGTCATTTACTTCAAAAGTCTTAGTCAACTCCTTAGCCAGTTCTTGTTTAATTACAATTACATTTTCATTCCTAGAAGGCTGGCCTGAATTTTAGCCTCTGTTGATGCCTCATTTTCCAAAAGTCAGTCTGAATCCATGTCATAATTTGTCTTTTATACCAGCTCTACTCCATTCGGCTCCAGTAGATAGATTTGCTCATCTCCCTTTTCAAGTGTAACTTTATTAATAAAGCACTTATTCTACTGCAAGATTGCATACTGTTCTGGTGTAATCTGATTCTGATCCTAGCTGATGTCACCTATTATTTAACTCCAGGAACAAAAGGGAACAAGCATGAAGGTCATGCTTAAATTCTGAGAGGAAAATGCTTACCAGTCTTCCACCATAATGTGGATCACTTAAAAAAGTGGTATATGAACCCATTGCAAATACATAATGATTACACACACACACAAAAATAAAACACCAAACCAAAAACGCAGGAGGGAGGGAAAAGGTCATGAGAAGAACATAGGATAGGAATATACTTTTTGTTAACATATATAAGATCTATCTACAGCCCACATTTTGAAAGCAGCTCCTGAGAGTTACAGTAATATTAGTGCACGTATTCAAGATGTTTGCATTATTCCAGCAGGATTCTTTTTTATTGCTGTGATACTAAAATATTCTGGCAATTAAATCTAAAATAAAAACAGCGGTCACTGATAAAAATACCTATTTTTAAAAAGTCTAACCAAGTTTACATTTTAAATTGAAAACTACTAGTTTTCTTCACTGTTTTTCCATAACTCTTCTGCACTCTTTATTCTCTACAATAACTTCACCACAGTTTCCTCGAATATAAAGACAATCAGCCCCAGGTTCCAGTATAGGTTGGGGAGCGACCTGTTAGAGAGCAGTGTAGGGGAAAGGGACCTGGGGGTCCTGGTGGACAGCAGGGTGCCCATGAGCCAGCACTGTGCCCTGGTGGCCAGGAAGGCCAATGGCATCCTGGGGTGTATTAGAAGGGGGGTGGTTAGTAGATCGAGAGAGGTCCTCCTTCCCCTCTACTCTGCCCTGGTGAGACCACATCTGGAATATTGTGTCCAGTTCTGGGCCCCTCAGTTCAAGAAGGACAGAGAGCTGCTGGGGAGAGTCCAGCGTAGGGCAACAAAGGTGATTAAGGGAGTGGAGCATCTCCCGTGTGAGGAAAGACTGAGGGAGCTGGGTCTCTTTAGTTTGGAGAAGAGGAGACAAAGGGGTGATCTTATTAGTGTTTATAAATATATAAGGGGGGAGTGTCATGAGGATGGACCCAGGCTCTTCTCAGTGGCAACCAATGATAGAACAAGGGGTAATGGAATCCAGCTGGAACACAAGAGGTTCCACTTAAATTTGAGAAGAAATTTCTTCTCAGTGAGGGTGACAGAGCACTGGAACAGGCTGCCCAGGGAGGTTGTGGAGTCTCCTTCTCTGGAGACATTGAAAACCCGCCTGGACACCTTCCTGTGTAACCTCATCTCGGTGTTCCTGCTCTGGCAGGGGGATTGGACTGGATGATCTTTTGAGGTCCGTTCCAATCCCTAGCATACTGTGATACTGTGATTTAAACTTTCACTATTTATTAGTTGGTAAAACTGCAAAGATGATCTGTGTCTTTAGGAGCATCTCTGCTCTACACTAACATCACATAATTATATGTACTTTAAGCATACCTTATGGAGCTTTTTCAAGCAATATACTGTTATAATATACTGTTAGCAATAATGTAGTAGTGAGTATTCACAGTTGGGGGAAAAAATGCACTTTGCGGGGGAAAATGGGCCCAAATCAGACCTATTCCTTAGGATGAAAGTGTATAAACTACTGGTAAGGGATCAGGAAGAGAGAAAAATAGGAGTGGCAGTAAGGCGAGTAGAAGATTGCATATATTCTTATCTAAGTATACAGAGCAGAGGATTAATCAGTTAAGCAGGAAGGCAGCAGGTACACTAATCATAAAGCATATTCATCAGAGTGCTGTTCTCTAGCCATTACCATTAAGCAGTTTAAACGTATCATGAGGGAAGAAATTCTTAATACATATTTGAAAAGAACTGAGCAATAGCTATGCAAATTAGTGTCAGAAGGACAGTCTTCAGATAGTGACTAGCAGGGGAAAGGAACAAAGACAATATTGCAGCAGCAACCTATTTTTTCTTTTTTGCATTGTGAAAAATAATACAGAACAGTATAGCAAGTTTTTACTCCCACATTCCTGGGCTTTTATCTATCTCTTGAAATGATCCCAAGAATATTACTACCCATAAATATGAGGACTATGTAAACAGTGTTAAGATTTGATTTTCATATGTTACTGAGGAGAAAAAAGGTGCTTGATATTGTTTTGTGGTATAGTTTTTACCACACATCTTGGATAAGGAGAAAAAGTATCACATAATACTGTGGGATGCACACTCATGAAAGATGACCCAATACAGGAGGCCTTCAGGCAAGAGGAATTAAGAACATTATTAACAGTTGAGAGTTCCTGTCAACTGAGGGTACATTTATAATGGATACAGATTTCTTAATACAATTTTCTGACCTCCACAAGCAAATCTTCCTGTGATTACACCATTGACAGATTTCTCTTTCCCTAGTAATCTCTAAATATCACATAAATTATATTTGCAAAGACGTTACAGCTGTTCACTGCATGTCTGTGAAAATAAAGGATTAATCACTGAGCAAATAGTATAGTAATAAATGACAGTAAATAGCGGCAGTACATTTGCTGTGTGGACTCCATTTCAGACCATCTGTCTTTGATCTTTTCGTGGGGAAATGTTCACAGGAAAATACCCACAGAAACTGTTGAGGTGATTCTGCGTTAGAATATACTTCTATCAATAATTTTATTGGTGCTGCACAATACACAATCTGTTCACTCAAAAGCTTACTTATTATTTTTTAATTTTTTAAAATTTTTTTGCCTGTCCTCATTCAGCGCTGTATAATTTAGCAAAATACTTTTGTCCATGGGATGGATTGCATAATCAAATAAAAATATCAGTCCTTTGGTGCAGCTTCTTCTGAATTCTCTGTGGGAATACAGTCCATGGTATTCAGTTTAAAAATTGCCTAATTTTCTCAAATTTAAAGAATGAAAACAAATATTTTCCAGAAAGAAAAGAAACATTTTAAAAAAATACTTCACAAGACTCTGAAATAAGGGACTGCAAACTAATTGATGTTAGAAAAGTTTTATATGCAACTGATCGACTGGCTGACATGATACCACCTGACAACATTTTTGTCTGGCTACTTAGGACTAGGCCACTAACCCCTCTGATGTATCAATATGCCTTTTTCTACGAGACCAGTGGATTTAAATGCTTATTTTTCCTGCATCTAATCCATGCAGAAAAGGTTGAAAACCAGACAGGAGCCAGACAGCCTCTGCCACACACTAGAAGGGAGGGAAAGCTGCAGTGCAGGTGTGGAGGTACAGATTGGGAGGTGGAGTGGTGATGGGATCAGCAAGCTGCCAGGACAACATTTGCTATACCTATGTTTATTTTACAGAGGATGCAATGTTGCAAGTAGAACCTTCCCCTACATTCACCTGCAACGTCTGCCTTGTAACTGGTACCTCAGCTTGTCTACGTAGGGACAATCCTGAAGGGATTGAGCTGGGGTGAACAACAGATACTCCTGGATATTAACAACACTGAAGCTGTTGAACATGCCCTCATGTTTACCTGCAGTTAGCTGATACCAACTTCCTTCAAATATCACCTGGCAGGAAAAGCCTGAGGCTACTTGCACAGTCCTATACCCACAATGGATTTAATTTGCGGTGGGAGTTTAAGCGTTGTCCAAGCTACAAACGGTGCAGCTGTGGGTTACAAGACCGAAAGTATGGACGAGGGCAAACTGTCCCTGCCCCACACGTGAAGGACAGCACTCACTTCCGAGGCCACTGTCAACATGCGTTTAGGCCGTTAGAGGGCAGAAACGATACCTTTGCTGGTTTGTGCTTCTGAAGGCAACCTTTACTTATGGATGTCCATGGGAAGTGACGGCCACGACCACACAGCTTCCCGGCTTCTCCGGAGGTTCCTATCTGGAAAAGGAGGGTGAGTGTTTCCAGGAAGGAGCGCTAGGCCTGCAGTTACCTATCGCCCGCCCGGCCCGCACACAGCTTGCAGTGGTCCCCGACAATGCACCCTGCGGGCACAGACCCTGCGACCTGCCCTCCTGGCTCTGAGCAAGGGGTGACCTCATCAATGTTTATAAATATGTAAAGGGTGAGTGTCACAAGGATGGAGCCAGGCTCTTCTCGGTGACAACCAGTGACAGGACAAGGGGCAATGGCTACAAACCGGAACACAGGAGGCTCCACTTAAATTTGAGAAGAAACTTCTTCACAGTGAGGGTGCCAGACACTGGAACAGGCTGCCCAGGGAGGCTGTGGAGTCTCCTTCTCTGGAGACATTCAAAACTCGGCTGGACGCCTTCCTGTGTAACCTCATCTAGGTGTTCCTGCTCCGGCAGGGGGATTGGACTAGATGATCTTTCGAGGTCCCTTCCAATCCCTAACATTCTGTGATTCTGTGAGGCCCGGCGCCCGCAGGGGCAGCGGCGGTTACCGGCGGTTACCGGCCGTTACTGGCCGTTACCGGCCCAGCCACCGCTGCTCACGCTCCCGCCTCTCCCGCGCGCAGCCACCAGGGGGCGTGCCGGGAGGGGCGGGCGCGACCAGCGCATGCGCAGCAGGCAGCGTGGAGGGAGGGGCGTTGCGGCAGCGCTCCCGAGCGGGACGGGCTGGGGGGAGGAAAGGGCGGGGTCTCAGGTGGTGCGCTGCGTCGCGAGGCGGGCGGAAGCGGGGCGAGCGGCGGCTGTCAGACGGTGCGGGCCGGGAGCGGAGGTAGCGCGGGGCTGCCGGGGGCTCCGCCGGGCGGCACGTCGGAGGGGGAGCTGGGAGAGCGGTGCCCTTCGGCTGGGGAAAGGGCGAGGAAGGGTCTCCAGCGGCGTGGGGGCGGCGTGAGGGTGGCGGAGGCCCTGCAGTCTATGTGGGGAGTCGGGGCGGCTCTGCCGGGCGGGGTGCGGGGTGGCTGGGGATGGCGAGGCGGGAGCCGGGTGGCCGCAGGCTGGCTGCAAACGCAGGTTTTCACCTGGCCCGAGCGCCCCGCTATGTTCTCCCCCTCAGGCTTGCCTGCTTCGGGTCAGGCGTATCTTCCCTCTGGCCTCGCCCGCCCCGCCGGCATTCGTGCAGCCGTCAGCCTCCCCTCCTCCTGCCTTCCCCCGCGTGTTCTTGCGTGGCGGGTCGCGCTCCTGGGCTGCGTGGGCTCCGGGTGCTCCCTGCAGGCCGCACTCCCGTGTGCTCCACCAGCCCTGCTCCCGGGGCAGCGCGGCTCTGGCTGGCGGCGGGGCGAGCGCAGGCCCCGCTCCCGGGAGCCGGGCTGCGGTGTGCGCTGCTGCCCGCCCAGGCTCCGTGTTCCCGCGGGTGGGTAACTATGTGGTGTCCTTGGGGGGTGAACAAGCAGTGAACGAAACAAGGGTTTTCTGTTTTCATTCTTCACTTGCAGTGGACTTCTTGTCGTAAGCTATGACTGCAGTGACTCTGCAAGATTGTTGTCTTTCTTGTGCTGTAACTTTCGAAGAGGCAAACCGTCCTTACGGTGATGTGATGGAACTTAAGAAGGAAGAAAAATTTTTAAAATTCTTATTCAAGCAAAGGCAGGATCCTTAATAATGTTAGGTTAAGTGATCATTTGGCACTAAAAAGTTTGCAAAAAAAAAAAAAAGGCAAAACATTTGTTTTAATTATAATATGTATTATAATTATCCTTTTTTATATAT
>VWYH01005469.1:0-29143 GCA_013399365.1 Pampusana beccarii | reverse complement strand
AAAAAAAAAAAAAAATAAAAAAAAAAAAAAAAAAAAAAAAAAAAAAAAAGGCAAAACATTTGTTTTAATTATAATATGTATTATAATTATCTTTTTTTATATATATTTAATTATAATATATGAAACTTCCTGACAGCAAGAGCTGTGGAATAACTCTTCCTTCTTACAATATAATAAAAATCCTTTTATAGGTAATATCTGATGATATTTTAACTACATTTTAAATTTTCCGTTAAGTTTATTTCTGTAAATATTTATAGCATACTACTATCTCTACCTCATTTCTGTAGCTCTGTTAATCATTAATTATTAATAAGCTTTCTTTCCAGTTTCCTAATCTAACATGGTGGCATCGTGTAAGTTCTCTTTCATGTATCTTGTCATCTAAAAGATACTGACAGCTTGAATGGAGTATATTTCTGTGTTTGTGTGCCACAAAGCAAAGCTGATGGAATTTTTATTCCACCCTATGACATGATGTGGAGTTTCTTTAGTGCAGTTTAGATCAGGTTAACAACTGGAGGTTTTGTTGTTGTTTTGCCCCCTCAGTGGGTAAATTGTGGGAGGGCAGGTTTTCACTGTGAAAAGTGAGCTTTGAAGGAACTGTGACTTTTTTTTTTTTTCTTACAGAACCTTCAGAGTGTGAACATGCTGAACATAGTAGCTGAGCATGCATGTGATTTGTTTTAATTGTAATGTAGTGTTTATTTTGGAGCAGATGTCATGAATTGCTGTTTCACTGTCATGAGAATATCAAAGAAAGGAGAAAATATGAAGGTGATAACAATATATTGTAAGTAGCATCTTGTTCTAGTGTCAGAAGAGGAACGATTGCAGTTTTAGATCAAATGTGGAAATTTATAGTACCTTTGTTCCCGTTTTGACTGCTGGAGATACCCATGTGTATAAAGCCTAAATTTTTCTGGCCTCTTTTTGTTATTTTATGTGTTACAATATATAGTTGTTTAATAATTCATTTCAGGTACTTGAGAACTTGGAAGGATTATGCAATTATCCTGGAATTCCTTTAGTCTAGTAAACAGGTTTTTTTGCTAAAGCTTTTACAGTTGGAAAGAAAGCTCCTTCCTTTTCCTATTTTTTTTTTCTTAAAGCTTTTGTAGTCTCTGCTTTTAGAGGCTTCTTTTGGCTTCTCGAAGGAGGCATTTGGATAAGCTAATCACGTATCATGATTTAGCTTGGGGGTTGGATGTCATTTAACTGCTAAAAGTAAAATGTTTCCCCTGGAGTTCATGATCACTTTTACCTTTTCCAAGAATGGTTAAGGGCACTAGTTCTTGCATCTTGCCCAAACTGTAAGTAGGATAAATGCATGCTGTCAGCTTAAATTGTCAGCCGTGTAGTCAACATTATCAAAAGTGTCAAGAATAGCCATCAAATTGTTTCCACTAGCTGTCAAAAATCTGTGGAGCTCAGTCATTCAAATGAATGTGTTTTGCGCTGATATAGGTTTACTGCTAAAATGTACTTTATGTGGTATTTGGTATTTGACAGGCTCTTTCACCTGTGGTTGAAAACTTGTACCATTAGGTGGGCTGGCTTTCCTCAACTGAGCATTATTAATAGTCTGCCAAATTTTCTATTATGATTGTCATCTACAAACAATTATATATATTACCATTTGCCTATGCAATTTAAAAGATTAATTTTGGATTGCTCAGAACTAAGTGGGTACTTTGCCTACATCAAACAAAGTCTAGACAAGAGGCCTAAACAAGAGGACTTAAAACTTACTCAATTGATGTTAGTATCTTCAGTAATAAAAAATAAATAAGAAGCTATCATGATACAAATAATCCATTTAAGTTTCTGGGTATCTTCTACTTAATTTTAACAATAAATTATTTTGCAGTGCATACCACTGTGGTGCTATGGTTAACTGCTGTCTGTCATAACCCTTACTATGCTAAGATAAACTGACAAGTCAATCTAGAAATAATAAAAGATATAGAAGAAAAGAACTTATCTGCCTTTAACATTGCCTCCAGTGTTATTTTTCTAAGATCTTCAACTAGATCGGCCTCCTGGGAGAGAGTGTGAATCTGAGGCCCGGTCTGTATTGTAGTTTTACCACTGAAACGTACTTTTAGTGGACACCTTGCACACATCCATAGTCAGTGTGGATTTTGCAGGTTTCTTGAAACAAAACGAAGGAAGTTAAATTATTCTCATCTTCCCCAGTGGTACAAGCTCCTTTTTATTCTACAGAAATAGTGTTTGTGTGGATGCTGTACTGTGGGTACATGTAGGACCAGTTCCGCAGTGGCAATCTCTCTACCACTGTAGTCATCACTTTGACTCCCCCCTCCCCTTTTAGTGCTCTTTGACATCTCCTTTCCTTTTAGTTCTCTTTAAAAAGTTCAGTGAAAATCCCTCACTTCTCAGTAGCCTACATTCATGATCTTGCAGGTACGGCTCTTTGTAAAACTAGCTAAAATTAGCTAAACGTTATCATCTCAGAAGGAAGTTTTGGAGTCCTGGGGGCTTTGGAAAGAGTGATGCAAAGAGAGCTGTGAAATTTCATGATCGAGTAGAGGTACTAGTTAGGACTTTGCAAGGGAGTGCTTGTCATAGCCTAGTGTTCAACTGCAGTGAAAAAAAAAAAAGTGGCAATCTTACTGAGAAATGAGAAGCTAAGAGGGTACCTCATGTTCTGTTGTAACTGTGGTTCTTAGGAACCAGGGTCCTTCTATGACCTGAATGGCAGCAACCAAGCATAAAGAAACCATAAAGAAAAGTGTCCCAGATGGAATGAAGCTGAGATTATTTTTTTTAAGAAGTTGATACAGACATGTAGAAATGTTTTGAGGCCCACATGGACCTAGTGGGAACAGGGGAACTTCAGCAAGTGTAATATACTGTCCACATTGATATCTGCTCTCTTTAATTTTCTTCACAACCTTTGTCAAGTCATTTCCCCTCTCAAAATCTTGAATCTTGGCTGACTGCCACAGGCAGGGAACGAAGAATTTCTGGTTTTAAATAGTTAAGTTTAAAAGCATTCACTGACAGTAGTAGGCAAAGTAAAGTGGGGGTGTTATGAAAAAAAGCCAGGATACTTTAAGGTATGAAAAATTACTCAAGCAGATTTGTTAGACATGATGCTAAATCAAAACAATTGTTGGCAGAAAGTGTAAAATAAAAACAGTACCAATAGGGCTATATGCATTCAAAATAGAAACAAGACACTGGTATTTCTAAAATACTGAAATACAAAAGGTAATCTAGTGTCTGAGCACTCAGATGAATTTATACCAGAGCCACCGTAAACTTGATGTGTGAGTTTTCAAGTCTAAAGCGGTATGGTTTTGCTTTTAGTTCAAAGTCTAGCTACAAAACAAATTGGTTGTGTGCTGTTCTTAGAAGCCTGTAGGAGATAAAACTGTTGTGGTTTAAGATATGTTTGAGGTAGCGGCAGCAGCTGGTCAGCAGTGGCAGTATCTTTCTGCTTGGTGAGCTATGACTTTTGTTGGCCCAGATGTCCTTTGGCTGCACTGAGAGACAAGGACTGGAAGGAGCATACAAGGAGATTTTCTTCTTTCTTTGTTGCAGTGCTGTAGAAGCACAGGTGTTCTTGGTAGTTAGTTACCCATTTTTGCTATTCCCTTAAACCTAATATCTTTCTATGAAATCACTCAGAATATTCATTAAAGGTACTTCCCAAAAGACATGGTAGCAATAAGTCAAAGGAATAATTTGTTGTTGTTTCAGCGTTCCTTCGTCACTGCAAGTCCAGGGCATGCAGAGGCAGGGCATGAAGGAACATACGCTGTGGGAGAAGGTGTAAAGATAGATGTCCTGGAAAAGACACCAAGTGCTAGGCAGACTCTTTCGGCAGTTCATTCCAAAAGTCGTGCAGAACTGTTAAAACCTGCAGTCCAGCAGCCATCATACTGATAGGGTGGCTTTTTTTTTTTTCCCAAAAATATGCATTTTTACCTGTTTTTAAGATGTCAGTGTGCTGTATAGTGCTGTTCTTTCCACTTGAGCCTAGCAGCTGTTAATATTAAATCCCTCTTCTATTGACTGATCTATGATGCAGTCTTGAAAGACCCTCAAGTCTTGTCAGCACACTGGTACAGCATTTTGATGGACTCTGTGTCAGGTGTTGCTGAGGTTTTGATGACAGGGTATCCTTCTCTTTTCCCTCTCTGCTGGTGGCATTTTTCTGTTGACCAAAGTTTACAGCAACAATGATAGGAATCCTTAACATGCTGAGAGTTGATGTTGTCAGAAGACATCTCAAATATGCTTTCACTTCTCTGAGGACAAGAATTACTGTTAATTATTGGCTTCTTAGTAGAATATTCTGCTCTTTGATGGTGCTCTGTAGCTGTCTGAGTGAACCTGGGAGCCAAAGGGCAGTGTTGATCTGCAGAAGTCACCAGTATGGATGTGCCAGTAAAGGAAAATCATCTTATTGGCCTGTATTTAAGAGCTCATGTGCTCTTAAAAATATGAGGAATGTGATTCTACCTTGGGCACCAGTTTTAAATATGGATGATTTGGGTAAAATAATTTGTTAAAGGGGGTTTGTGTTATGTATGGGAAGGAAGAACTCAAGTTTCTGTGTATTGCCGGGAATTGTCCTGTGTAATGATGGCACGTACTTAACTTCTTTGGGCGCTTATTTGTCAGCTGCACCTCATGCAGATTTTTTTTTTCCTACTGCCAAACCGACAGCCATCTAAGACTGCAAATTACCACAATGGAAATGTCATTTTTGGTGTTCCAAAAAGTCTCGGCATGTAGCTCGTGGGCTTCTAGGTGCTTATTTCTTTGTCCTTGTCTTCAAAAGTTAATTGGCCAGTGAATATGTTCTGTGCTTTTTTTTGTGTGTGTCAGTCATTCTTTAGACTTCCCATTTGCATTGCTGCACAGCGACTGTGCTGATAGGTTTCCAAATAACCTAGAATTAGACCGTCTGCTCCTGCTCTCGGAATGGTCAGTGCATTATCTGTCAGCTGAGTGACCGTGATGCTCAAAGTTTTCTATTGGAAAATCAGAAAACAAAAGATTTTGGATGTCGCGGAGGTAAATGGGCTGGGATAGCACACTTGAAATAGATGCAAAAAAGAAAACTAATAGGATAGAGGTTATAGAACTGTGGAAATATTTCAATGCCCTGTGATTTTTGTTGTCTTGAAATGTTTGTTGGCTATAGCAGTGAGGTGTCATCGTGCCTGTTTACAGCACAGCTTATTGTTTACTAATACAGTACCCTCACTGTACTGAGAGATGTTTGCTGCCATGAAGTTAATAGAAATTTCTCATATAGACATAATTTCAGTATGTTTATGAAATTATAAAGGATTTCAAATTAACTTGTTATGCTCCTACTGAGATTGTAATAAACTCTAATTTTGTACTGTAGAATTATAGCAATTATTAATGTCAGCTTTTATTTGTACTGTCCTAATTTCTGTCTGCTGTCTGTTCTGTTACAGTATTTTTTTCCCCTTCCTATAGTTGGATGCAGTCTCCTATGACTATGACATTTTATTTTTTTAATATCTGTCTTGGTAAATCACTTATTGTATTTATACAGTTAATGTAATAATTGGTCACAAAGCCAGACTTGCTTTTGAATTCGCTGTGTCATGTTGTTGGTGATCGTAGTTTGGCAGTGAGGAACAGATAAGTATTATGGTATAAAATTTCCATTTATTTAGTCTACTTCTTTACTGTATTAGTTCATCAGAAACCTGCATAGGTCTCTAGGGTATCACTGAGGAGCTACTGCCTCAGTATTTGGCATTCTATATTTCAGAATATAAAACGGAAGAGGTTACTTTATTGAACTGTATGTTAACGATACTGTTTTCAATGCATTTTTCCTGGCTTTACTTGAGAGTTTTTTTGATCCTTGATTGGAATGGAATTATCAGGCTTCAGTTTTCTCTATTCTTCACCTCCTGTTGACTCTGTTCTGTTAGGTTTTTTGCTAAAACTGCTTACTAATAACTACCAAAAATACCTAATGGGCCTGCTCCTTTCTTTTTCTCCTATAAATAATCGTGTTCATCTGTCTTGTACGTTTTTTGAAACTAGAGGGTACACACTGTCTCTGCAGCACAGTTTTAAGTTTGCCCTGTTGGTGCCGATAACCTCTTCTAGAGCTTTAGGTGGGCTGGGATCACTTGGACAGGCTATAAAAATTATGAGTATGTGCTGGTCTTTCATGATACCCTGAGATTGTTTCAGAAAATGTATGAAGCATTCTTTTGTTTTACAAACTTGCGTTTTTTTGTGTTGTACATGAATATAATCTCTGGCTTTTGCTGGGAATAAGAAAAGCAGAATCTGAGGAAGACTTTGCAACAAAATTAAAGTATGATGTTTTGTAAAGTGTGGCGTGGTTTCCATGGAGAATGGTCAGTATTCAAACCAAAGTCCAATGCTGCTGTTTAGATAAGTAGCATCAGAGATACTAGAACTTTGCTTTATTATGGAACATACAATGGGTTTTCTGTTGCTTTTTCTTTGGCCATTGTTCCTTTTGTTTCATATACTCGATAATATAATTTATACATGACTGATGTTGGAACACAGCTCAGAGGATAGAGACACGATTTTATTTTGGAGGGGATGAGTGCCTTAGTTCACTGCTGTCATTGCAAGATGTATGTCAGTGGTTGCTGTGGTACCACTGGACAATGTTAAATCCACATTGGCAATACATTTGGCTCTGGCAGTACATTTCTTAGACAACCAGCGGTGGCAACAGTGAAGAAAACCAAACTCTTTCTATGCGAAAGGCAAACCTAGTCTCAGATCCTCTATTCAGGAACTGCTTGTAGTTCCAAGTTCTAATGTTGCCCCGACTTGAGTTTGTAATTTTTGGAATTAGTTAGATATGCATGTTGGTTTTTCAAGAACTTTGAAAAATTGCGACTTGAATTAGTCACTCGAGGCTGCCTATTGAAAGGATTACCTGGAAAATACCCTTTTCATCATGGGTTCTTGGATTGGTGTTTTGGCTGCACAGTCAGGTCAGGGGTTTGGTTTGATTTGGTTTTGTTGTTGGTTTTGTGTTTCGTTTCCTTCTCTCGTTGTTGTTGTGGTTTCGTTTGGTTGGGTTGGGGTTTTGTGTGTGTGTGTTTGTTTGGGTTGTCGGTTGGTTTTGTTGTTTTCCTTTCCCTCCTCAGATTTTCAAATTCTGTTCTGGCTGTACTCCTTCATCTTCACAGTTGTCATCCTTTTGTCTCAGTCTCTATGATTAAGGATGGTAGAAATTCCAACAAGGCGTAGCTCTGAAGTGTCTTTTTCCCTACTGCTCTCTGCAGTGCTTTGACCTCCTTTGCCATCAAAGCCCTTCAGCTGTGGTTGGGAAAACAGCAAGTCTGGGTTCCTACCTGGTCTAAGGGTGTGTGAGGAAGGAGGTCTTGGCTTCCCTTTTCTCCTGCACTGGAGTGGTGGGGAAGGAGGAGTTGGGAGAGTAAGTTGGGGAGAAGAAAGATCAGAAGAGACAGTGTTCCTTCTTGCACGTATGCTGTTATCTCATGGGATATTACCTCCGAGTTACTGAAAATAAAGGTCCATTGTGAGTACAAATTTTGTTTCAACTATAATGTTCATGTAGGGAAACACTGACTGTTCAGGGCAACAGAGGTGAAAGAATATTCCAATCCACCCATCTTATTTATTGTGCTATTTTCTTTCTAGTGCATACACCTGCTACTCTGATACCCTTTTTCCCTACCTGGAAATCACATGGGTATAAGCTTGCTTTTGTAGTTTTTTGGTTTTGTTTTTTTTGGGGGGGGGGCAGGGGTGGTGTTGGTTGGTTGTGTTGTTGCCTCCCCTCTTGCCTCCCTCCCCGCTGTGTAATCTCGGAAGGCTCTTGCAAGGGGTGTTAGGGGTCACTAGAAGTACATGTTTGAGGAAGAAAGAGGAGACCCAACCTCCAGAAGTCTGAAATTACACGGGAATTCATTAAGGGGGAACAGCCTCTAGAAATGCCTAGGAAAAGTGACAAGTACAAATAGTTCCTTTCATTTTGGTGCACTTGACTCCCAGTCTTTGCCCAGTGTCGGTATTTGGGTGTCAGGCCCTTTGCCGAGCAGGTGGAGTCCTCGATTTCTGTTGGTTCCAGCCGTCAGCGTGTGCGGCGTGAATCACATTCACACGACAAAGCCTCAGTCTGTAATTCCTGCTGCTTCTTGGCGGGAGTTTATTCAATCTGTTCCATTTGGCTGGGACTCTTATCCTGGCTTGTGGTCTTATTTACAGCGCGATGGCAGAGTTATTTCCACTCCAAAGCTCTGTAGTGATATTGTCCAAATGTTTCAGGATGAGATATGGCTGGAGATCTGCGGGGAGCTGAACTTAATTTAAATTCTGCAGGAGCTATCTGTTACTTTCAGCCATTTAAAAAAAATAATATAAAATGTGGACTTTTGGGAATTGGGGTTGAAACTTGTGGTCTCTCCTTGAGAGACCTGTCTGGTCTTCTGAGCCATCATGTGAATACGTTATTTCTGGACCTCATATCTAAATGTTTTCCATCATATTTGATATTATTCAGGGAATACGTAGATGCATAATGGTGTAGGTGCAGTTTATGCTTTAAAATCCGAGTGCAGAGCCATGGATTTGGCAAAGAGCTAGGGAAAAGAAGTTTTGGTTAGCTCATGTTCAGGGAGGATGTGTTTCAGGAAATCTTAAACCGCACAGCTCCAAATATCCATGCTGATACTGTAGAATATAAGTTTTTATTGTTTTCTCTTATTTTTGTACTTAAGACAAATTTGTGTCTTAAACCAGTTGTTTTGGGCATAAGCACATTCTTTGTACAAAGTACATCCCACTGAATTTCCAGTGGGATTTCAGATTATTGCATGTCGACTGTCTATGTGCACAGTCATATACCACAATTGAGGTGAAGTAAGCTATTCCTCATTCAGAGACTTGTGATTAACCACTTACATTAGTACACCCAACAGCAAACGAAGATTTGGTTGGTTGGTTTGTTTGTTTCATGTACTGGCAGTTACTGCGGGGCATTTTACACGCAGTAAGTTACTTTACTCTGACTTTGGTGTCCAAGTCCTAATATTGCCCCTGCCTTGGCTTGATCATTTTCAGAATAATGTAGATATGCATGTTGATTTTACAGTGCTTTATAAATTGGCCACGTGAATCAGTCCTGTTTGGCTGCCTGTTGAGAGGATTATCTGGAGGGTGAGCGAGAAGCACAGCTCGAACCCGGCTGGCGGTGGCGCTTGTGTTTGCTGCAAACCGTGGTGTGTCGGTGTAAGGCCAGATGGACGGGTCAGCAGAGACGGTGAAAAATACTGTGGAGGTGGAGTTAAACTCAGATTAGTGCTTAGCAGGATAAGAAATTTGGTCTCAATATTCCAATAAGAGCAGAGACCTAAGTACCACTGCAGAAAGTCTGTTGGAGAACTCTACTAAATGTGTAACTTCAGTCTGAAAAGCACTCATGACAGGTAATAAATACATGGGGAAGAAAGGGGAATAACAGGGAAAACGTAACTACTGTGTAGAATGAGTAGCTTTATCCAGACTATGTTAAATAAAATAAACTATCTCACAATAAAGTATTGAATAGTTGGAGAAGTTTCAGGGGTGGCTGAAAAATGAGAAATAAGAGGTATACACATGCAAAGAGACTGGAAAGATCGGATTTGGTTGGGGGGGAAAACAGACAATGAGACATGTAAATATATGTGTGTATATACATATATGATGAGTCTATCACTGTCTTGTGACACAAGAAGAGGGACACATTTCACTGATGTCATTACCAAGGTTTTTTTTAAGTGTGTTGAAATCAGTTATTTGGCATTCACATATATGCATTTATAATAAAATGGAAATTGATTCTTTGATTTTCCCTAGCAAGCTTCAAGCTAGTTTTAAAAATATATTTCTGTTTTAAAAGCATGTGGCTTGAAGTCATCAACTTCAACCACTCCATGTGAAAATGAAGGTCTCTTTAGCCAATCACTTAGTAGTTTTTTGTTTTGTTTTGTTTTGTTTTCTTTTTTCCACTGCAGAGCTCCCTGAAGATGTCTGGCTCATATTGCTTCAAACTGTCTGGACGTTTGCTGTTTAACTGCTGAGGCTTTCCTACCATTTGTTTTTCTCCTGAAGCCTTAATCTGCTGAGGGATCGGAACTGGCTGCTGTGGTAAGACTTTTTTGAAGTGGTAATAAAATGCTTAAAGTGCAGTGTGCCCATTCATTTTGGTTTTATTTCTTTATTAGAAAGACCCCAAACTAAAAATCTGAATGCTGTACAAAACCAGAAGAGGATGATGCCCAACTTCTAACTAACTAACCAACCCAGAAACTTTGTTCTGTATTTTTATCTGTTTATACATGTCTTATGCTTCTAAGTGAGGAATAAGAATCATGTGAATAATTTCACAAGATCTTTTTCTTCTGTATAGATATATGTGTATAACTCCTTAAAATGCTGTGTATAAGGGTTTTACAAGTCTCTTCTAGATACTGCGTTTTGTTTTAAATGCATTTGGGTTTAATGTCCATTCAAATTATGGTATTTAAAATACCAATTTAAAATTGGTAAAAATAATAAGAAGAAACCTTGTAAACAACAAGTGAGATAGAAAGATGACTGCATCTCTAAGCAGATACAAATCCACTATTTCCTGCATTATGCAATAATACTGCATTTGGAAACTGGTATTTGTCCTTGATCTCAACAACTGTAGCAGTTTTGAATAACCATGTGACATTTTACAAATTTCAGGAATCAAGACCAACTAAAACATGAGAAGGTGTATTCAAGATGATCCATCCAGAAGATTTTTCACTTCAAGAAATCTCGTTTTTGTTTAATATGTGACATTATTTGAAAAAGCCAAGTTCAATTACTTACCTTGAAATTAAGACACACCTGTGGCCTTCATCAGAAATGTTTCTAACGTTTTCAAGAAAAAATATGTCCCAGAAACTGAGTATGTTTTTACTAGTGTTTGGAATCATTTGGGGTTTGATGTTGCTACGCTACACTTTTCAGTATCCAAGACGCCAAAGCAGTGCCGAGTTGCGTGGACAGATACTAGATTTAAGTAGAAGATATGTCAAAGCACTGGCAGAGGAAAATAAAAATTTAATGAATGGTGGCGGTGGAACCTCTATGGCAGGATATGGTAAGAGGAAAAAAAACATACTGGTTATTAAAATATCTTTTTCCTGGAAACCGTAAAGTTATACTTTTTTTTCCAAAGTAATATATACTGCTGTTTAGAGTAAAAAAACCTCCATGTTAATAGATTTTATTTTAGATTATTCACTGAAATTGAAGATTAAGATGTGGTGCAAAATCAAGCTTGCAACATGAGATTTTTGTCTTCCAGGAATTTTTTAGAGATCTCCAGGTATATGACTACTGTCACTTACAGGATTAACAGTAACACTGTGGGGTTTTTTCTGAATTTAAGCTATTGAGGAATAAGCACATGCTTGGTACAGGGACAAAGTTTTAGATTAACTCACTTCAAGATTGCAGATTCTTCTTGTGCCTCATTGCTAACTTTCTGCTTTTATTTCTTTAATTCTCTTTAAGTAGTAAAAAGCAGCAGAGAGCAACTTACTATTTGAGTTTGCAGTCTTGAGACTGTGAGGCAATTATGAATTCTGTGGAATCTTCCCTTGTTTTAGAAGTACCATTAGAGATAAGGCACTTGTCTCTAGAGCTTTAATTTTTGCTGCATCGTATCTCTGTCTGATTTACCTGATATACACTCCTAAACAAGAACTAGTTACATTTGGAGAGAGGGACTGACCTGAGATTTTTTTTTTTTAAATTTACTGCCAGAGTTTTAATTTTATCTGGTTCAGTCTTTTTTTTTTCACCTTCATACCTATGTTTTTCTTTCCCAATTTTTCTGGTTAGTGAAGAACTGATTGGGGTGGGTGGTGAGGAAGAGAGAAAAAGTCTGTGTGTGTTGGGGGGGATCTTAACACCTTGTAAAGCCTGTTAAGTTTGTTCCTGTTTTCCAAATCTGAGAGTAGATAGTGATATTAACATTGACAACAGTGTAATTAGTTTTTGTCTAAAGGTCTGTTACTGGTTTTGTGTTGCAGGATATGGGATTTTTTTTTACTGTCCTTTCTTGTGTTTTCTAATCAATATAGGCCTAAATATATGGATTTTTTTTCCTGCTTTACAGCTTATGGAAGAAGTGATAAGATACTTTCTCATAGCAGTTTTTCTGTGAGATAGATCTGTTATTTAGAGGAAGGCTTTTAAGAGCTACATTTTTTTCATGCTGGAAAGTATTTAAATGTATTCTGTTGCTGTCCAAGGCTGAAAGGTGTCCCAGCTGGGTATTCTAGTGCTGTTGTCTAGATGAAATTTGAAATATTTCCTTTGAATAGTCACTAGTTCCAAGTGGTGGTTTTGTTTTTACAATTGAATATTTAATTGGCTTTGTTCACAGTTCACTATTATGGTATCTGCTTTGCTTAAAATAACAGAAATGGTATTAAAGAAAAATCAAGCAGGTATTTTATTCTATACTTGTATACTAATGTGCGCTCTTTCCCAAAAAACATAGTAGGAAAGGTAGCAAGTCTTAAGATGTGAATATATTGAAACAGCAGTTCTTTTCCACACATAGTAAATAGTAGGATCTAATTGTTTTTTCTGTTATCTTCAGCTGATCTTAAGAGAACAATTGCTGTTCTTCTGGATGACATCTTACAGCGCCTCATGAAATTGGAAAATAAAGTTGATTACATCATTGTGAATGGCTCAGCAACAAATACGACTAATGGAACAAGCAATCAGGTGCCAGTAACTTCAAATAAACGTGTAAAGCCAGCAAGCAACATTAGATAGCAAACGACTGCTTTGTGTTGCTGCATATATGATACGTAATATTTAACATAAGCTTTTTATCTCTGGCTACGACAAAGCGGTAGTTGACTCTAAAAGAAGCATAAACTATTCTATTATACAATGTGCTGGATCTATGTAGGCCTAGCTTACGTGCATAGGTTCTCAAAGCATTATTTCATTGCCTTAGAGCAGTATTGCTGATGTGATCTTTGTTGTCTTTAAAGATATTTTGATATCATAATTTGATGTAGGATGCCATTGGGTAATAACAATAAGTGGAAAGCAATGGGGAACTTGTAGGTTTCTAAAGATATTTATTTAAGCATAAATATAACATATCTTTTGGATAGGTGAGCAGTATTGTAGTTCATTCTTTTTTTGTGATCTATGTTAAGCTGAGGTAACTGAGGAAAATGCATTGTTAAACAGATGTTAGAAAATGTGTATACTTATAGTATTTTGTTACTCATTTACTAAAACAATATTAAGTTAAGGATAGCATTTTAAAATTATGACCCAAAGAATGTCTTTATTTGCACTATCTGTCAGAATAGCTAGAGAGAATTTACTGTATATTTAAAATAATTAATTTTAATAGGAAAACATCCTAGGTAGTAACACTGTCCAGGTATATCTTTACACCCGAGTTAGGGCAGTTAGATTATCAAAAGCAAATCATAATCTGTGATATCTTAGATTATTATTTCTTAAAAAGATATTTAAGTATATGTATTTTGTAATTGCAGATAAAATTATTTAAGTGATGGAAATAAGTTTTGAATCTGTGAATACTGTTTATTTGTTGCTGTTTCTTTTTAATGTTTTAGTTTCTTGCAATTTGTGCTAAGTATAGCGTACCATCTCCCTGAATTGCTTTTTTGGTCTGGAGGAAAAGCAATGAAGGGAAACCAGGCATCTCTGCATTTAACAGAGATGTGCATACTAAGGGTGTCTTATGGAATGTGTGAGCGCTAAGGTGATGTTTGCCTTACGTCTCCGTTAGCCTTACAGCGCACTGAGCTGCAGTGTGGATGCACTGGATTTCAAAATGTCACTCAAGTCATATTAAAGAGAAAGTGCCACTGAGCCTGTTTCTTAAATTGTACTGAATGTTGGGGGGGTAGGGAGGGTATGTTACGTTCAGGGACTTTTGTCAAAAGTGTGCTATGAGTGGGGTTTTGGGGGTGGGTGGGGGTGATGTAATCTTATATTAAGGAAAAAAAACCCACCAGTAAAACTGGAGGTGCTGGCTGATATACAATCCAAGGTCATGTGTTTTTTCTTTTCTTCCATTTCCGTGCTGATATTCTGGACTATTAAAAAGAAAAATACAGTTACAACCTTAGTATCCAGATTTTTTTTTTTTCTGTCACAGTGTGTGTAAACATGCACTCCAATGCAGAAAGAGAAAAATAAATTTTTAATTGTACTTGTAAAGGCTCCTGTTCTTTTTTTTTAAACAGTCTTATCATTCTTGCTACCTGTGCTCTGGGTGTTTCTGGATTGGCAAATTGCATACCTCTGAAGTATAGTAGTTGTCTGGTATTCTGCTCAATCACTAAGTTTTTTTGCTCTTGAAATTCTTATGCCCTGATACCTTCCTCAGGTTAGAGGTGAGGGGAGGGAGAATGAAAAGAAAATAAAATAACTGGTTTAGGTCTGTAATGGTGAAGTCTTCACTCTTTAATCTCAGAGAGATGACAGGTGCAGAACTTTTGAATCTGCAAGTCTCTATGGACAATGTGAAGATAGGTTTTTCATATCTCTCTCTCTCTCTCTCTATGCTTTTTATTCCCTGAGTACTTGCTTGGTACCAACCCAGACCTTGGTGGGTGGTGTCCCTTTGTGCTATAAGCAGTAGTGTAAGTAGCCTTTTAGTGGCCGATCTTGTTCTGAGCTGTATTTCCGTGCTGGGCCTCTGAGTTGTGTCTTCCCTTGGCCAACCATCTAGCGCAGCGCTGCTCCTGTGGCTTTGTGCTCCAGCAGCGCTGAGGCTGGAGCTGAGCTGAGCTTCAGCCTTTTTGCTGAGATGATGGCACTTTTCAGAGTGGCAAAACTGAACTCCAGGTGTACAGACTAAGGAAAAAAGGGTGAGGAGGGTCTCAGCTGCCTTTTCTATCAACAACAGTAGGAAGAAAACAGCGTGTTCTACCCTGCAGCCTCCTTTGTAGGGTATGTTGAGAGGCGTAGCAGCCCTGCAGTGGCAGGAGGTTGTATGAAGAACCCAAGGGCTTGTGAGAAGGAAGCAAGAGGAAGCCTACAGTTCACCCCAGGTCCGAAATGCTTGATAGCATCACAGCATTTAGTTGTACTGCCAAACATTTTTAAATTATTTTTAAGGAATAGTTAAATAGTATTTCTGTGTGTGCTGCGGGTTTTATGATGCAGCTATGTATTTCCCACTTCAGATGGCATCGCAAATGCCCCCAAAGTGATCTGCTTCAAGTTTTGTGAAATGTGGAATCTCCTTAAGGTTGGTTGGTTCTTAGTCTGGATTTCGTGTGGGATTTTGTTGTTGGTTGGTTGTGTGTTTGTTGTTGTTTTGGTGGTGGTGGTTGTGTGTGTTTGTTCTTTGGAGGGCAGGGGCACATATAACCTTTTTATATAANGGTGGTGGTGTTTGTTTTGGGTTTGTTATTAAAATCTTTTGCTAAGTTATGAGACTTGAATTTTCCCAGCTGTGATTTGCCTCATGAGTGTTTACCAGCTGGTTTCACTGGGTAACTGGTAGTACTGCTGTGCCTGTGAACGACTTTAATGTGGGTAGCAAAAAAATGTTCAAGATCCACTCCCACACAAAAGTTCTAATGAAGAAAAATGGAAAGAAAATATTATATTGATTGCTTTCTGAACAGCTAGAAGTATCACAGGTCTCAATATAGTTCTTGAGTTCCACAACCAAATAACTGTCAGGCAAACATCTTGGGGAAGATTGTCTCGATTGTCTAATTCTTTTTGTTGCTTTCCTCATCTAAATAAATCGGTTTTGAATCTCACCATTGTAACCTTATTGTAATTAAGATATCCAAGCATTGCCTCGCAGTTGTGTGTGAAGTGTTGTGTGGTTCCACATTAAAGAAACTTTGGGATGAACGGATGGACAGATACTCCACTGAAATGCATTGAGATGGCTCTTAGCAAGCTGCTTGTCCACCCTTAGGATTACAGAAGTTTGCTGATCTGTTTTTAATGAAATAATTGAAAAAAAATACAGAAACATGGCACAAGGATGTAGAGGTTCTTGTAATCAGCATGGTGAAACATCAGTATCCTTGGCACCCGGTAATATGCCTAATATATGCACAGTTGTCTGTTTTTCCAAGTAACTGCTAAATACTTGCTTTTTATTAACACAACCGTTTAAAGAAGCTGGCTAGATAGATCTAAATTCTAGTTGAAAATATTGGCTAGTGCAGAGGTTTCCAAACTGCAGCATGTCTGTGATATGTGCAAGTTCCCCAAGTGACCAAGTGCCTCCTGGACAGGTACGTATTCCTGGAGACAATTGCTGCTGTTGTGGCCTTTGTTTTGTGGGAATGCAGATGCAGAGTAGATTTAGAAACCTCTAGGAGAAGTTCATTTAGAAAAATAATTACATAAAATTTAACATCCCGGTTTATTATGTTTTCTTAAAAACATTTTAATTCCTCAAAATACTCAAATTAATGGAATGAACTGAATGTCTAAAACATTTCTGAATTGGTGTGGTATTTTTAAAGGTGTCAGTTGACATGTCTAACAATCCACTTATGACCATCCTTACCTAATGATTGTGTCCTTTCATTAGTTTGTACTTTTTATAAAACAATGCAGTCTACTATTAGGTTGGCGCAAAAGTAATTGCAGTTTCAGACTGTGAATTTGAAATCATTATAACTAGGCTCGAACACATCTTTACTAATCAAAATAGGAACCATTACAGTCAACACATTTTTGCCAACGAGAAATAAGTTTGTTTATTCCTGTAGCGTAAAAATCCATGCTTTGTGATTTGACGAACTCTTGCAAAACATTTTCTGCATTCGGCCCGTTGTGGAAGTGTTTTCCCTACATAAAGTTGTCGTGATCCTTGAAGAAGCGGCAGTCAGTTGCCGAGAGGTCAGGTGAATATGGCGCATGATGCAAAACTTCATAGCCCAACGTGTTCAACTTCTGAAGCGCCGGTTGTGCGACGTGTGGTTGGGTGTTGTCGTGGAGAAGAATTGGGCCCTTTCTGTTGGCCAATGCCAGCTGCAGGTGTTGCAGTGTTCGGTGCATCTCATCCGTTTGCTGAGCACACTTCTCAAATGTGATGGTTGTGCCGGGATTCAGAAAGCTGGAGTGGATCAGACCAGCAGCAGACCACCAAACAGTGACCATGACCTTTTCTTGGTGCAAGTTTGGCTTTGGGAAGTGCTTTGGAGCATCTCTTCGCTCCAGACGCTGAGCTGGTCGTCACCGGTTGTCGTATAAAATCCACTTTATCGCATGTCACAATCCGATTGAGAAATAGTTCATTGCTGTTGTGTAGAATAAGAGAAGACGACACTTCGACTTCTTTTATTTTTGCTCAGCTCTTGAGGCACCCACTTAAAGCTTTTCCACCTTTCCAATTTGTTTCAAAATGCCAAACGACCATAGAATGGTCAGCTTCGAGTTCTTCGGCAACTTCTCGTGTAGTCACAGGAGGATCAGCTTCGGTTGCTGCTCTCAGTTGGTCGCTGTCACCTTCCAACGGCCATCGCTGTGCTCCTCATCTTCAGGGCTCTTGTCTCCTTTGCAAACTTGTTGAACTGCTGCCGTGCTGTATGTTCGTTAGCAGTTCCTGGGCCAAATGCATCGTTAATGTTGCAAGTTGTCTCAGCTGCTTTACCACCCCTTTAGAACTCAAATGAAAAAATCACTCAAATTTGCTTTTTGTCTAACATCATTTCCATAATCTAAAATAAATATAAACAGCAAGTAATAAGTCAGTAGCAAAAAAAAACAAAGTGAGAAAAGCACTTGCAGTTAAACACCAGTGGCATCACAGGCTACTGAATGATCTTATCTGTAAGTGATCTTAATTACTACAAATTTCCCAACTATGTTTGTCAGTACCTCCAGCAAAAACCTTTCATTATTAATTGACCCTTGCTTGCATATGAGTTTACGTATTCTCTGTGGCATTCATCAACTCATTCTGTTCAGTAGATGTCTAATCACGTTGTTTCTTTGATAGGAAAACTGAAGAGAAACATGTTGATATTTTAAATGCCTGTAAATGAGGGTTAATATGCAAACTAATTTTTGTAGTAGCATAATGTATGGTCATGGTTAAAAGTTTATCATGAGAGTACTGTTTGCATTTGCTTTTATCAGAATATTGATAACAAATGTGGAAGGAGGAAACAGTTTGATGGAAACTGTTTCTGTTGTTCTTTATACCACTTCGATTCTTCTTATTTTCAGAATAGCTAATTAGAGATAGTCATTGCATACCAATAGAATGACTAACTACTTGAAAACAATGACTTGAGGTCTAAAATATTTTAAAAGTTATTTCTAAATTATTTACTCTTGCATTATCAAAGTGGCTATCTTCAATTTACAATAGGTATTTAACTGAGATAAATTTTAAAGCACTTGTCAAACTTGTAAGGATTTTTAAAAACCTAAAGGGTCACACATTTTATTGTTAACAGAGGGTGTTGCGAGCGACTGTCAACACCCTATGCAGCATTAAGCTGTTGCCTTTGATGTGTAGGCAGCACCTTAGGGCTCACAGAGCTGTTCTGTAAGCGAGTGTCCATATGTTCAACCCACTTTGATATGTTCAGAGATCCCGGGCCAGCAGCATCCGTATGCTACACCACAGCCACAGGAGGTAAAACTCGCCATCTGGATTTCTATTTCTTGCAGTTACCTTGAAGCATGGCCTCTTCACAGTAGCAGAAAGCCTTTTTTTTTTTTTCCTGTCCTACTATTCATAATTATTTGATCGTTTACCACGGAAAATCTAGGTTGATTCAGTCTTTAATGAATTTTCTTTTGGGTGTCCATTAACATTCTTGTAGAAGGGGCGAGAGACAGGAGAGATTTCTCTGAATCAAAAAGGTATTCCAATACTCATGGTAGCACAATAAAACAGTGGGTGCCTGAAATAGCTTTATTACCTAAGAAATCGATTTCTTAATTATGAAGTTTTTCACCCTTTAGATCTGTTCCTAAGTAAGTCTATGAGCACAAATGTGGATCCAGGCAGACAGTGGGGTGCTAATAAGCTGAACATGGTGTCTTTATTGTGTTGCCCATCATNGTTTTTTAATCAACAGCTCTAGATTCTCTAAAGCACAAAGGTAGGGACCATCTCTGCTCTGAAAACCTTCACAGCTGAGTTCCTTGATAATATAACTGGATCATGTTTTGGATTCCTCCATTCACTAAGAACGAAACTCTCCATAGGTATAAACTTACCCACTGAGGTAACTTAGAGATTCAAGATCTACAAAACAACAACAAGTGAAGCATTGGCAGGTGGTGGTGGGGACTCCAGGGGAGGTGGTTTCTTTGTTAAATGTATACATTATGGGACAAGTCACATAATGCATTATGCTAAACATACATTGTGTCTTATGCCGTTTATGTTCTTTAGACCTGCCTCAAAATATTAACTATTAAGCTGTTTATTGAAAAGTATATATTTGCAATGGATTTATTTACAGTCACCTCATTTTACTCAAACTAAAAATCAAAACCACTTGGAATAGGGAAAAAACTTGGAGAAATCATCATGCTTATGCCAAAATTGTGTTTCAAGAGATGTCTTTTCAAGTAAGCATTATACAAAGGCTGTAACTTCTCCTTGGTGTATATTTTTTTCCTAGTTAACAAACTGAACACTAGATTTTCAAGACAGGAAACTAATTTAACATTTGAATTAGTGCTTTTCTTTTTGCTAGCATCTTTGCCATCAACTCAATCTGTAAAAAAACAAAGAACCTTTCTTCTGCAGTGGGACCTTGCCTGTCAAAACTAAAACTGAAGAAAGGCTTGTTTGCCATAAAGCTTGTCTGTTTTTCCCATTGTATTAGTTGATCTAATAAAAGATGTTACTTCTTCTCAACGAAGTTGGCAAAACTAGACATGTAATCCACAACAAAGAGAAGACTTGTTGCCTGGCAATAGTCAGCTTGGTTATAGCTCATCAACAGTTACAAACCACACCCTGTCCCTTTACCCCTACTTAACAGAATAATGTTTTGACTGTCATTATATTACTTGAATAGGGAACGAAAACTAAAGTCATCCACGATTTTGTTAGCATTTCTTTGACATAGTACATTCCCAGGATCTTTTATTTGCTTCCAGTGCACAACAGCGCCATGGGAGGCAAACAGGGATGAGTATTGGCTGGAGCATTGAACTTGTGAAAATTACGAACTTGCATGGTTTGTTTATTTAGGTTGAGTAGGAATTCAAAGGTTAAACAAGATTATGGCGGCAACTCGACCCTGAGTAAGTCTTACCAACACACACTAATTATTCCTAGTGGGACTGCAGTGATGGCAGTCCCCTGACATTCTAGGACGATGGAAGTAGTACTGCAGGAGGAAATTCACCCTGCCACTACAATCATAGTGTTAACATGGTTAACATTACTGTTGTTGAAAAGCCGTACCTCTGAGCTAACGTGTAGTAGCAGAACAAATATACACTGCCTTGCACTGCAGAGAAAAACAAGGCTCACGTAGACCTTATCATGCAGAAGCACTGCACATCATTGCACAGGATCCATACAACAGTCTTCTCTCAGTGCAGCAGTGTCAGCTAAGAGCAATTAGAGATCATCATAGCTGTGCTTCTGGAGTAAATGCAGTAAGGCTCTTTTTTTAGTTCAGGCAGGCTGGAGGAAATAGGCAAAGAATACAATTGTACTTTGTACTTTGCCAGGGTGTTGTAGAAGCATTCTTATGCCTGCAGCATACCTCCTGTGTAAATCCAGCCTTTCTGCATGCTCCGTACTGGGCATAGAACTGCAGGGCACTGAAGGTGTGGTTTCAAGGTGTACCTACAGGGATCTAACGCAGGTTGCCTTTGTGAGAGGCACACACAGCTTGAGCATTCCCAAGGTTTTCCCTACCTTACCTCTGCCAGCTGAGTGCCACAGAATCAGTGACCAACCTAAAATACCTCTCAGCTACCCACCAGAAACCTGGTGGTCAAGGCAAGGTGTAAATAGTAGCAGCAGCTCAGGGCAATGTGAGGCAGGACAGTTGGAGGAGAACAAGCACTGAGAAGCAGCAATGAGGAAGGACAAAAGGTGATACAAACCGAGCTACAGACGCTGAAGGACGTATGGAATGACATCATCAGCACCTCAGAGGTAAAACTCCCAGGAAAACACAGGTCAGACCCTGCCATCTTTGCTCACCTTACAGCACATAGGAGTCCATTCATTCATTACTGGTATGTGAAGGGAAAGTTACATCACCAGAGAGAATCAAAATTGCTTGAAAAAAATACATCCTTCTATAAAAAAGATGAGTTGACCTTACCAGATGAATCAAATTTCATATGAGATGGTACTTGATAGTAATTTAAAAATAAATAGAAATCATGCAAATTCATACAGTGAAAAAGCTAGAAAGGGCTTTCTGAGTTATTGAATACATAGTTGGGCAAGACCAAGAACACCTGACAGATATTTATCTACCTTTTCCTTATAAAACTCTAGGAAGGTTTCTCAGTTCTGTCTTTCAGTGTGTATTTTAATTAAAAAATAAATCCTAATATCCCCTGCAAATAATCTTTCTTACGAATTAGACTGTTTCCTTCTTGTCTTAACCTCGGTAGTAACACACTGTTGAATTTTGTTTACTTGTTTATCCTCTACTCTCTACAAATCCTTTTTCCACAATACTAAGCGTAGGCAGTTATCCCAAATTTTGTATTTGTACGTCTGATTTCTCCTTGCCAAGCAAAGCAGCATTTTCATCATCAAATTTCAACTGTACAGACGCGGTACGGATGCGGTACCGGTGCGGTACGGATGCGGTACGGATGCGGTACCAGTGCGGTACGGATGCAGTACAAACGCGGTACGGATGCGGTACCGGTGCGGTACGCATGCGGTACCGGTGCGGTACGCGCTACTGCGCGCCCTCCGGCAGCCGCGGCCGCGCAGCCGCCCCGCCGGCCTCGCCCCGCCGGCCNGGGTGGACGCGGCGGCCCTGGAGGAGTACGCGGAGTACCGGCGGTGAGCGCAGAGACGGGCCGGGCCGCGGCTGCGGAGGGAAGAGGGGCGGCGCGGCGGCGGCCGCTGGGGCGGGGGCCGGTTGCGTTCAGCCGCGGGGCCGCAGCGGTTCCCCCCGTGTTCCCTGCGGAGATGCTGGCGGCCCGGGCGCCGCGCTGCTCCTCCTGACGCCGCCTCTTCGGGTCCGCGGCGGCTTCGTCGTGTCACACAGCGCACACACCCCCGCGCCCTTATTGCCGTGATGAACCCCGTGCGGTGCCCCGGAGCGGTTCTCGGGCTGTGCGCCTGGCCGGCGGGAGGGCATGTGGAATATGGGGGCTGTCTGCGGCGTTTCTGACATCCCCGCAGTCCGCCTGTCTGTCTGGGGTGGTGCAGGACGGTCACCTGCCACCCGTACTGCTCTTTGAGGAAACACAGGCTTTCGTGCACCATGAATGAAGTTTTGCGGTGTACAAACGCGTGCCTTTATACTCTGCATGTGTGCTCATCTCATCATCGCTCCTCTTTGAGAGTTGAGCAAAAATCAACACAAACCCAGTCACTATATTGTGGCCTTAATGTAGCTTAAAAACCTTGAATGAAACGTTAGAGGTGGTAGCCACAGTGGTGTTTCTTTCTTACATAGGTAGCTGTGCACTGGTTCAGTGGGCGTCAGCTGGGCTGACGTGCAGATGACAGTGATGTGTTGACAGATTGTTCTGGTGCTGTGCGGTACTGGCCATGTCCAAATCCACAGAATATTTGACAACGAAATCACTTATTCAGTATGCTTTAGCACGCCCAACAAATAATAACTGAAATATTTACAGACATTAATAAATCAACCTTCAGTGTAGTTAAGTGCTACAATTAAGTCTAAATTGTATTTTACGGATTACATTTACTGTCTTCACTTGTCTCCATAAATGTAGAATTTGGATGCTACTCCAGAGTTCCAGTTCTTCAGTGACCTTGAATTTGAACACAGGGCCTGAGGGGTGGGAAACAGCTGCTGTCAACTATGCTGTCAATATCACTAGAACGGTATTACTAAAGATAATAATTCTTTTGCATTTACAGCAAAGGTGGTGTTATATATATTTGAAAAAATATCTTGAGAAACCTACTTTATTGTCTTTTTTTTTTTTTTTTTAAATGACATGCTTACAGAATTGTAGGTGATGATGATGGGGGAAAGCTCTTTACCCCTGAGGAATATGAGGAGTACAAAAGAAAAGTATTACCAATTCGGTTACAGAACAGGTTGTATGTGAGCTGGAGATCACCAAGTGGCATGGACTGCAAGCTTGTGGGACCAGAGACGCCGTGCTTTTGTACTCACCGGTAGGAATATTTTCATTTTTTGAACTGTTGTATTTTTTAAAATCAGGAAAATTAAAAATGTTTCCAAATACATTACAGTACATAATAGGCAAGTTAATTTAAGGTCTGAGGCGTGATAAAATTAGGTTTTAAATCGTAAGAACTGTTCTTAAATCTAAATCTCAATACATTTTTTTAAGACTAAAATGATTTTGCAGTCTTCAGTAAATTTGTCTTCAAGGCATGAGTTGTAGATCATATTTATTCTGATAGTGTTGTCAAAATGAAACATAAGGATCTGTGATATTTATGTAATGAATGGATGTAAAAGCACCTGATATTATGCATTTGATAAATAACAATTAACAGTAATTAATACGAAGACACTTCAAAACAGAACTTGTAAGATAAAATATAAGCCTTTCAATTAGTGTTCTGATAAATACTAACGAAGTTATAAAAGGTATTATTTTGGCTGTTTTAGGTATAAACAACACAAAACGGACTATGAAGTGATTCCCGAAGACCGTCCCATTTGTGTGCCCTGCAGAGTGAGCCGTTGTCCGTGCCAGTCCTACCACTATGTCCCTCTCAATGGCACGCAGCCCATCCGCTGTAGGTGCAAACACTTCGCGGACCAGCACAGCGCGGCACCTGGATTTTCGTGTAACTGCTGTAAGTTCCTGGTGGGCTTTGCAGCATTCTTGCCTGGGCAACTCACCAGGAACAGCGTGTTAGGGGTCCGTGTTCTGCCCAGAGCAATAGGTATGTGCCGCGCTTGTCACTGATGTGTGTTCTGGTCCTTGCAGAAGGATGGGAAGTGGGAAGGAAGACATTGCCTATTGCACAGGAGGGTTCAGAACAACACCCTTAGCTTCCCCAAGTCCTGTGAAGGAGCGCGAGTTTCTGAATGATGCCGTTAGGTACATATGTGGACAGCCGCCTGAAGTTAGGCAGTATGAAGGCACCCTGTTGGCAGTTTGTCACTGCCACTACCGCCTACACATGACTTTTCTGCTTGAACTTGGTAGTTTGAGAGAGAGAAGTGTTGATCTCTGTTCCTCTATTGCCTGGTTGAATATAACATTAAAGTATTTTTACATCTTTTCTCAACTCACTAGGAAGTAGCGCTCTGTTCCCCAATAGTACTATTGTTAGCACTCTAACAAAGCAGTTCCCAAGCACGCAGATTGAGGGTCCAGAAATGCAAATGGGAATGGAATTTCAAGCAAAAGCTTTGAGAATGCATTAAGAGGAAGCTTCCTGATTCAGTCGTTTGAGGTTATTGTAATGATACAGCAGTAATTATTAACCATAGAAACTAAATAATGCATAAAGATGTTTTAGTTTGAAACCTCAAATTACACAAGCTAAAGATATTTTTGTTCTGTACATTTCTATCATGAAGTCTGTCTAATTTGTACAGGAAAAATCACGAACAGTTTTTGCTGGATGAGAATCATGTCCCACAGAATAAAACATAAAATATTTATGTGACATCCTTTCAAGAATTTGCTTTAAATAATGTGAAAGTATTAAATGTGCAATTGGATGATTCAGACTGAATCCTTAGAATACAGGGGTTTTAATAATCATTTACATTACACACTTTTTCTAGTGTTTCTCAAAAATACCTGACACTTGGTAGAGCTTCAAAGATTACACAGAGAAGTGCCAAGACTTGCTTCTGTTTCGGACTTGTGGTGTTTGAATGTGCTGGTATTAGTCTGGCCTGATGTTGTATAAATCTAATGTGACAGATAAATTCTATTTGAAAAAACATTGCTGTTGCACTTTATATATTATATGTATGCTTTATTTTGTATCCAAACACAGAGTAAGAGCTTTCTTACTGAAGAGTGCCCAAAATGATATGAAAAAACCTTTAATGTTTCCAAGAATGTGACCCTTGAACCTATTACACAGGACTTTAAAAAAAATCTTTCTTGGTGCTCTGCAAAATGAATTGTAACTGGCAGTTGGAAGCAGAGTAATTTGTATAACGAAACATTTGCAAAATCAGTTCCTCAGTTTCTTGCTCACATCATTGCTCCAGCAGGGCTTTGATGACCATCTTAGCTGTAGTGAGGGCAGACAGATCACTTCACTCTGTGTTTCTGAATGTCACATGTCATTTGTATATCAATTTCAGTTACATCTCGTGGCTAGGTAACCTTAAAAAAAAATCCTGGAAGTCCATCTAATGGTACTCTTACCTAGAACCTATTTTGCTGTTGCCACAGCCTCTGTTTACTACTAATTTTGCTATTTTAAAGAGACATTTACATCGTGACTTGTCTAATAAATGCGATTTGAAGTTTTCTGGACGTGCAACATTGACATGTGCTGTACACCTTTGGAGATAATGCTGCCAAAATGCTGGCACGTTGTCTTCTTTACCAAGTGACAGAATTTTTTCTCTTTTATTTTTTGTCAGGGGAGGGATAGAGAAAGGTGTTACTAATGGCAATGGGCACAAATTGCAACATAGGAATTCCAATTAGATATTAGGAAAGAAACATCTGCTCCAAGGGAAGACCAGCATTGGTTCAGGCTCTTCAGAGAGGTGGAATCTCCATCCTCGGAGGTACTAAAAACTTAACTGAATGAGACCCTGAGACTGGGATAACCTCTGTGATCTAATCCCCGCATTCGTCCTTTCTCCCGTTCTATACAGCATTTTCATACCATGGTGAAAAAGAGGCTGTAAATGATCGCAGCAAAGGCAGCTGATTGCTTCGCCCCAAATCATATATGTGCTTCCAAACAGAAAGCAGAGCTGGATGCTTTTGCAGTGAAGGAACTCCAGTTATTGATGAGATCGGTTTAGGGAAACACCACTTTGTCTGCAACGAGGTACAAATTCCATTATCGTCTCACTCATTACACTTATTTATTTGTCAATTAGGTTCCAAGTGTTCGGGCTTTCATAGTTGCTTTACCTGTGCCTGTGGTCAGCCAACGTACGCTCACGAAACGGTGGTGGAAACCAAACAAGAGCGCTTAGCCCAGGGGAAGCCAGTGGGGCAGGACGTTCCTTACGCTGCCATGGGGGGACTGACTGGGTTCAGTTCGCTGGCAGAAGGCTACATGAGACTCGATGACAGCGGAATAGGTAAGTGCGGCTGACCTGAGATTAAATTTTAATTCTCCAACTAAGTAGTTTTGGAAAGTGGTAATGCAACATAGACTTTCAAAGGCAAACTGGATCAAAAGGAGTAGGACTTCTTTTTTTTTTTTTCCAAGCAGTCTTTAGGTGTGAAAAGACCACTACGATCATCTTGTCCAAATTCCTGTGGTGAATGGATAAAAAAACACTTTATCAATAATTCTCGTGTTCAGCCCCATAGCTTCTGACTGAAGTGGAGTATCTCTTTTAGAAAGAACTCTGTAACTTCTATTTTTCTCTTCATACTTCCATGTTATATTTACATCAATCCTTTACCCTACTACTGCCCAGGTATTTCTTGGTTATACAGTTACAGCATTTTCTTCTCTTTTTCAAACTCAAAGTTTAATAGCTCCTCAGTATATATAAAAAAAGAGGTCACTTGTAGAACTTTATTTTGACAGGCATGTTAGTTCGCCTTGATACCTCTGCTGCTCTGTGATTTTGTGTCTTTTAGAAATGGACACATTTTGTCCTGAGATACTGTTTTATTTATTATTGCCATGTACTCATGATTTATCTTTTAAATTCTGATCTGCTTTCCTGGGTTTGTCTGAACTTTAGAAAATAAAGCACTGAGTGTTGTAGATATTAATCTGTAGCCTTGTTTTGACCCCGTCATGTATGCTCTTAATATATCTTGTGAAGTTAATTTTTTATTCATTCAACTTATTTTCTAACAGGGGCTCCTTCTGCTGAACTTTTAGAATCCCCTATTACCAGCATGGATCATCCATTTCTAAAAGCATTTCAGGGACCTTCTAGTTCTGCTCAAACCACCTCACAGATAGCAGGTACTATATTAGTAGGATAATACTGTTTACAATAAGTATTTAATATCAAACTAACTGGTTTTATTTATGACTTGAAGGATGCTTAGTGCTAAAATCAAAGTTAAAAATTAAAATGAATATTGAAGCCTTGTTATATGGAAAGTTAGTACAACATTCGGGTACTTGAAGTGCTTAGACTGTTTTGTTATTGTTATTGTGCTTGTTATTTTTGCTCATGATATGCTTTTTTAATTTTAATGATATTTTTCTAGAATTTGGTATCTTCCCGGTGTCATTTATTCATTCGTAAGCTCATCATATCCATTCAGGTATGATGAGCTACATATTCAGCACAGTCCTGTGAAACTGCCTTCTGCCAGAAAGTCTTTTATGAAATTATGGATTGGTTATGCTTATTTTATGTCCCTTATTTAGTATGTGAATTTAGCAATTAGAGTAACTGTTGAGCTCCTCCCAGACTATTTATATAGGTGCTAGCCTAGATTGAAGAGATTACTCTTTGGTGTCAGTTGCTGGAGTTTGTTACTTACCTATAAAGGTGAGTTCTCATTTTAAATGTGTTTTGCCAGATGTAAAACATAACGAATGGAATAGCAAGTATCATTAATGAAAAAGGTGGTGTGCTTGGTTGCTTGTTTTTCAGGTAGCTCTACTGCCACAGGGCAAGTTTCTCATGGAAAGCATTCAGAAGATGATGACATGGCTTACTTTGAAAAATGTTACCAAGAACGGGCAAGTTACTACATTTATTGCTTAATTCAAATAGATTTTCACAAGAGGACGTCTCAAAAAGATGAATGTATGATTTAAGTGGCATATAAATGCATTCTATCATTTGTTCTCTTCCTGAGAAAACACTAGCTTCTTAAAATAAAGTTTTAAATACAATTATGAGCTATTGCAGGATTTCAGAGGTCACTCATATCTGGGATGATATTGACCTTTACTGGGCAGATTTTCACTGAGGTATCTCCATTACAGAAAAACAAAATATTTTCCTATCTGACAAAAAAAACCACAATAAAGCAGACTCACAGAAAGTCCCCTGTGACATTTAGGAATGTGTGTTTGCTACCTCATTTATAAAAATTTATGATGTTATTTTCCTTATGAATGTCTGTGTAGTTAAGCTAAATCTGGTGTGTCTTTCTTGGATGACCTGAATCACCCCCCTAGTGGTGCCTCCTCCACCTCACTGACTATCTTGAATTTAAATGCCCTGGAATATAGGTTACTTAGATGCTTAAATACCTGCTCTTTTCCCACATTCGCTCCTTAGCTCCACCATCTCTGCTTGAGGAATGTCTTGACTGTTTTTGAATGCTTTTGCAAGGCAATGTTGCATAATTAGCTTTTAATATCTTAACTGCTATTATGCTTGCTGCTTGCAACAAGGTGTTTGTTAATGAGGCAGCTGTTTGAGCTTTGTGAAAATTTAAATAATTTTCCTTATTTTTGAAATGATTACAAAATACGGTAATATATTACAAATACAGTATCAGTTTATAGAAGAAAACCTGTTTCTATCAAATCCAAATTGCTACGTTTCTTTTTCCCTCCAAGATTTTATTTTCTTTGCAAAAGGTAGTAGGAATTTCAGCTAACAAACCTCAAGCCTCCAAATATGGAAAAACGTTTTAAAAATAGTTCCTGTGTAGACCAACAACAGGATTGCTTAGCAGTGAGTTCATTTGTAGACATCCAAATAAGGACTGGAGCCTTGCTTCCTTTGACACTATTTTATGGGGAAAAAATGTTAAAAATATGATTTTATTTTTCCTTGTGTTTTTGAAAGCAACGTGATATATT
>VWYH01005446.1:0-24712 GCA_013399365.1 Pampusana beccarii | reverse complement strand
GAGGTCCCTTCCAATCCCTAGTGCTAGTATTATTACCTAATGTTTAATAGATCTTTCTGTCTTTTGGCTAATTTCAGCTACTATTTTTTTTTTTCTAATGTTGATTTTCTGTTTTCATTACCATACCTATATCTACCAGCTATTGCATTTCACTCTTAATGTTTATAACATCCACTGATATTATCTGACACAAATTTATTTGACCTTTAAATGAGTGCATGTCTCCAGTGATCATGGCTAGCAGATTGTGATGCTGAACTGGGGTTGTTTGCTATATTTAATCCTACTATACTATTCTTTCATTGGTATTTTTATTCTCTCCTCTTTCTTAAGAAACGTTTGTATATACCTAATACTTGTCTAACTTTTACAAATTATTTTTATTTCCCTGGGTTTAATTCTTAACTCTTATTAGTCTTGTTTGGTCGTTGGCAGGAAGGGGGGGTTGTTTGTTTTAGTTTTGGGATTTTTGATTTGCTTTTTAATTTCCGTCCAGTAACATGATTTAAATGAGCCTTGTGTGTGGAAGGACTCACTGAAGAGAAAATATAGCAGTTATATATAAAAAGTTTAGAGTCTGTATGGTTAAAAAAACTCTGAAACAATTCTTACCTGATTTTGCTTGGCATATTTCCTCCATGCAGTAAGTGATAGAGTGAACCTCACCACCAAACCCTGTTTAAAGTTGTACTTTTCTTTAAGTGATCTAAACACTGCTCTGCAGCAAGCAGGATCCTAAATCACTCATCCATAACATGCCTTTAGCAACCAGGCAAGAAGTTGCATGTGATATGGAACAGTCAAGTACTTCTAAATATTAATCTTTTTCTGTGCTGTAGTGACTTGAGAATTTTTACAGTTGTGATGAAATTTGTATATTTCTGATCTTCTGTGAATTGAACTAAATTAAAGGAAAATTGCTTTAAGAATTGATTTGTTAAAGTGGCTTCTGGGCGTTGCAAATTGTGTGTCTGTATCTTAGTGATTTAATGAAAGAATCATGCACAAAAGCAAACTCTAATAATAAGCTACAGAGTAGTAAACTAAAGTAATTAGGGACTCACTTTAAATCTGGTGATATACCTGAGCTAAAATATCATGGAGAACCATCTCAATTTAAAGCACTGGAGAGCAAGGAATATTACTGTATCAAAAAATCATTTTTGAAAATTCAGGTAATTGAAATTCTAAGTATAATTTTAAAGTAATGTTTGTAATAGTGAAACACTACAGGCATAATTCATTTCTTCAGGATATGTTGCTTTGTTTAAACTCAGACATGAAAAGCATTAAGCTTTGAAAAGGACTGTTTATTTGTGTAATGCTTTTGGTATGATTAGCTATCCCATTTTGTCAATAAAACCAAGATTTAGTTCTCTTTTCTGCTGAGTGATTTTTGTTCTTTTCATGCCTATCAAACTGTTGTGCTAGAGGAAACTGTTCTTTTCAGTCCCTGACAATGATCTTTTTATGATCAGCACAACCATGAAAATCCATATGTATGCAGAAGACAATGCTTTTTAATGACACTTAGCAACAGAGAACAGGAAAATGATGAAGTGTTTGCAATTGGTAAGACTGCATGCCAGAGTGTTTTAAACAGTATATTGTAATATGATGGGTTTACATGGAAAAAAACACATGGGGTTGGGGGGGTGGGGTTTGAATAAATGAAAAGAGCACTTTATAATCTAGTTGTCTTGATATTTTTCATTTAAATACCATTAATATATCCAGAATGAAAACCTATAGAAATGCAACTGAACTACTTGCTATATTGGGGTTTTTTTGGTTTTTTGGGTTTTTTTAACTGTGTCTGAATACAAAGATGTCACATAATCTGTGCAATCCTAGCAAACAGTTCAGTGGTAACTGTGAAGCTTCCTTAACAGGTAATTGATATACACTTCCCTGGTGCTATTTATGTGGCACTTTTAACTTCCTGTTAAAAATACACATTTTAGTATATCCTAAATTGAAAAGGAAATGAAAAATTAGCTTATTAGAGGACCTTTCTAAAACATTGTCATGAGAATTTCTAAATAACTCACGTAAATGTTTCTTTGGTTTGGATCAGATAGTTAGACCTCCTTTTTGCAGAAGGTTCAATGCCAAATTGTAAACCAAAAACATTTTGAAAAATGATTTACTGTGTTTTGTATTCACTCCTCTGGCTGCCACAATGTAACATTTGGGGAAAAAGCAAAAATCTTGGACTCTCTCTTCCAGAGAGCTGGATACAATAGTGATGACAGGGAAAGTTTCCACTGGAAATCCTTTCCTGGCCTTTGACTGATAAGCAAAGATGCTACAATTTTAGAAAGATCTCCTCCACTGTTCTTCCATGAATAACGCTGGCTTTGAGCAGAAAATCCTACAGATCATGCTAGCAAAAAACGCATAGATGTGCTATAAGAAAGGGCAGTAGGAACATCCTGTTTCTGCCTCCCTCAAACTGCCATGAGCATCAAAACCAAATAACAGTATTTTTATTATTTCTTCACTGATTATTTATTTAACATTAGTCAATAAACCCTTCATGATGCACTATTCCCTCCTACCCATTTGGCTGTGGTGTCTCATTTACATCTCTGGCTTTTTGTTCTTTACTTTCTTAAAGCACTTGTTAGGAAAAATAAGCTGAAAACATACAGCATATGAAGAAGATCCATACTGCAGGTGACTTTGTGCCAATTAGATTTCTCCATAATATTCTTAGATTTTTCTGGTACAGCCATGCCATTCTTTTGCAGGTTCCTGTCTATGAGATATGCTTGCCTCTCTTCACGCTGGCAGCCATGGAGCTAAAAGGTACCTGGGCCCCCACAAAAAGCTCATAATCTTCAGAAAAAACTTATCTGCCAAACACTAAGCAGAGTTTTGCACTTGAGAACACAAAACACCTGGCAGCATTGCAGCCAGAGCTACTGTTGTAATTGTCTGATTATTTGCTACCTATTTGATAAAACACCAGAGGTAAGAGACTCTCTTGGTGCCTTTCTAATATGCTTCTTGTCTGTTGTTTTGTTGTTGTTCTCATTTGAATGCAGTTTTTGAAAAGGATGCTATTAAAAGGATGTTTTTTGCTACTACATTTGACTGACATCTAAAGGGCTCTTTATTTGGCATGTGCAATTATTTAAGGTAATGCAACAAGGAGCTTCTTGCTATAAAGAAAAACTCAAGTCCTGACTTTAAAAAACACCTCACCAACCAACCTTGTAGCTGTCATATAGCCAACACAAAGTGCTGGGTTAATTTTCAGAGGTTTTAGAATTTCATGCACCAAAAAAAAATCATTATAGTATTTGAAGCACATCAGAAATTTAGACTTTATACTCTTTTCTGCTTTCTTGTTCGTAGAAGATAGCACCCACCTGGAAATAAGAGCAAGAAGATACCAGAAATTAAAGTAAAACATGATGTAACTGTACTATGTTTTGTTCGTTTTCCATCTCTGTTCTCCAAAGACAGGGTCCAGAGGTGTACAGAGTTGCACTGAAGTACTGGGAAGGCAAGAAAGCATCTAACCTCACACCAGCAGCCTGAGGTATGCTTGGATTTAAACCACCAGGGTTCTCACAGCAAATTACCAAAATCACAATCACTGCTTACGGAAACATATGCTCCTCAGAAATATCAAAGTCCTCTCATTTTCTAGCCCATCACCCTTTCTCCTCCCTTATTCTCGTTTCAAATGTGGTCGCAATTAGAGAGCAGAGTACACAAGAGTGAGTACATGAGATCCTCAGAAAGCTGAACACACCTCCAAGGGAGTACCCAGAAGAGAGGAGGCCATGGTCTACTTTCCCTGCATCATGGCCTTTCATATCTGTTGCCTGTAATTCAAGTTACTTACTCAGTCTGAAAGCCTGTTTGCATTCCACACAGACTCTGAATTGCTCACCTCACACAAATATGGAGAGAATGTTGGCCCTGTATGTAAGGACTAAGTTGCTCTGAGCTGGTGAATACGAACAGCTGACTATCTTGATTCCTGTCTGAGTTCCCTAGGAACAGCTGGCTTCACTTTGCCTCAAAGGGCCATGTTCAGAGAACACTTCATGAAATGGTTTCAACATATTCTAGAGCAGAAGAGAACTACAACTTAGACATACAATTTGAGTAATTCACACGAAGCGTGTGACTTAACTAAACAAAGAAAATACTTTTTGTGCATCTCCAGTTTATTTTCTCAGTCAAAATTCACTGGGGCATAAGATTTATTCCAAGTCAGATATAAAAATTGTTTTACAGTCTTTCTGGAGAAGCCAGGTATCTTTTTCTTTCAGCCTCCTGTATCAGATAAATATATTGTTTGCAATAACTCCGCAAGCACTCACCAAGAGCTCAGATACAAAACTTTCACCTTGATTCTACAACCTATAAGAATTTAGTAAAGTACTACAGGTCAAGCATATTCTTAAGTCCTGTGATGAAAACGACTAGATGTGATGTGTCTTTTGAATGGAAATTCACTGAACAAATAGTCATAATCGAAGGCTCTCCTTTGCAAAGTAAGTATCACAAGTTTTAATTATGAAACAACAAATGTAAACTATGCAATGATTAGTTCTAAAAAATCCTATCTTTTTCTACAAGCACATGGAAGAAAATTAGCTGTATTAGGTAAGTAAAAAAGAATCCCAGTTGAGAATAAGACAGCAACCTGAATTAATGCAAAAAACAGTTTGTAACTCCTAACTAGTAATAGAAATCCTACTATTTCTTTAGCTTTATTATGCACCAGAATAAAGTTTGAAATCGCTGAGTGTAACTGCCTTTCACACCATATACATATAAAATGAATCAACTCCCATCGTACAACCAGGTTTGTTAACCAATAGCATCTTCAATACTATAAACAGGCACTGAGTATTATGGAACCTTGGAAAATTTGATTGGAAGGGACTGATGGAGACCACTTAATCCAATCTCCCATTCAAAGCAGGATTATCACCAATACTAGATCAGGTCAGTTATGACTTTGTCTTGCTGAGTCATGGAAATGTCTGTGGGTGGAAATTCTATAAATTCTTGACCCACCTGTTCCAGTTCTTACCCTTTAGGTACAACAGTTTTTCCTAACATTCAATCTGAACTGTCCAAGCAGCAAATTGTGATTGTTGATAAGATACCATCTTATCATACCATCCACTACCGAAAACTGTTTGGCTCCATTACCTTTGTAATTAACCTTCAAGTAGCTGTAGGTTGCTATTAGATCATCCCTTTGCCGGTTTTTTTGCTAGACTAGACTAGCCCAGTTCTCTCTTCCTCTCCGTTTAAGTCATGTGCTCTATGCTCCTAAATATCGTTAGTCCCTTGTTGAACACACTCCAGCATCTTAAACATTCTCTTTGAAGTGTGGAGCCAAAGCTGGACCATCATTTCATTGGCAGTCCCACCACAGTCAGGCAGAATGGAATAATTACTTCTTCAATATCCCAGGCCATCCTCAAGTACTCCTTGCTGAACTTCACAATGTTGCTGTTGACCTGATCCTCAAGTTTATCAAGGTCTGTTTGGATTGAAACTCTGCCATTTGCATGCGGCAGCCATGTTCCCATAATTCACTAACATCCACAAATTTGCTAAGAGTGCGTATCTCGTTATCTATACCACTGATGACCATAATAGTATTCATCGCAGCACTGACTCCTGATGCAGCTTGTTGCCAGCTGCCAATTGCATGTTACTGTATTGGTTATTAACCTTTGAAATGGCCCATTTTTATCCCATCTAACAGCCTCCTCATCCAGGCCATACTTCCAAATGAGAATGCTGCGAATGATGGCGCCAACAACTGTGATAAAGTCAAGACACTTATTGTTCTCTATTCAGCTGTTTTGTCAGTGATGGCAGTCAAGTTGGTCAAGCATGATTTTCCTTTAGCATATCTGTGCTGACTATTCACAATTACCTTCTTGCCTTTCACATGTGCAGAAATGGATTACCAGAAGACATGCTCCATAATCCTTCTAGAAACTGAGATGAGGCTAACTGGCCCATTTTTCTTTCATTTTTCATAAAAATGGGTATAGCAATAAATTTATCCTATTTGTCAGGCACCTCCCTGATTTTTATTGAATGACAGACAATGACTTCAAAGACACATCATATTACTCCATCAGCACCCTCACATGCTTCCTATCTGGTCCCAATACATTTAACTCCTATAAAAGATCTGTTGTACCCTAGATGTTAGCCATCACTCTCCTTCCCAGACATTGGCAATACATGTAGAAATCAGAAACTATGTTGCCTGCAAAGTCTTTGGCAAAAATGTTATTGGGTACTTCAGTGTTTTTTATGTTGTCCACCATAAAGTTGTCTCCATGTTCAAAACTAGATCAGTTTTTTCTGAACCAGCACCATTATTTGTGTATTTCTGGAATCTTCTTTACTTTCCTAGTCATTTCTTGTTAAGATGACTCTCCTGATTTTGTCCCTCAGTACTTTTGTGATCTTCCTTAGTTGGCTGTCCGTGTTTCCACTTCTTGGATGCTGTCTTTTTTGCATTAGTTAATTAAGAAGTTTTTAACTCAGCCAAGCAAGTTTTCTGTCAAAATTCCCGGTCTTCTGCACAACGCAGTTGTTCCTTCTTGAGCTTTTAGTAGGTTAAATCAATCTGATCTGAGCACTCTTCCTCTTAGGACAGCTTCCTAAAGGAAGGACTTTGCCTAACAATTTCCTAAGCAACCCAAAATCTGCTTTTCTGAAGCCCTAATTCTGCTGCTTGCCTTCCTCTTAAGCTGGAATTCAATCATCTTGTCATGGCAACCCAAGCTGCCTTTTACGGCTGCTTTTGCTACCAACTCTTCCCTGTTTGTGCATAGCAGGTCAGGCAGAGGATGACCCATTTTTGCCCCTCTAAGCATTCATATTAGGAAACTACCACTAACATAGTTTAGGAACTTCCTGGATTGCTTGTGCCAAGTGGTGTCATACTGACAGATGTCTGAATGGCTAAATCCCCCATGAGAACAAAGAAGATTAAGCAGGGTTGCGTTTGTTGTATGTCCACTTCCTTCTAGGTGCTCTGTAACAGATCTGTACCACATTTTTGGTACTACATCCCGCTGTAATCTTGACTCGGACACCCTAAGCAGACATGCCCTCAGTTTCAAACTGGAATGGTGTGAAGACACAGAGCTGCTTTACAAACAGTGTGGTACTCTCTCCTCTTCTTCCCTCTCTACCCTACCAGCAAGCTGTTATTCACTGTGAAAGCTGTGAATGTGTCATTGTGACATGTGGAGAACCTCTGAGGGTGCAGGTTGGGAACACCAGTACCAGTGCCAACCAGTGGTTAGGTGCTGTAGAAATCTGAAAATGCCAATCAAGATCATATCCTCTACCCAGTCTCCTGGCTGAAGCTGTCTGTCACCATAGGGAGACATTTGGAAGAGACCCCAAGACACAATCCAGACAGAGAACACGGAGATATCACAAGCACCTGAGAGGGAGCAGAGGAGTCACACAGCCCTGCCCCACGACGATTCACTGCAGGGCTGTCCTTTACTCATGACTTGGCTTCACATACCCAGGATGTCAGGCACCTGGGATGAAGACATACAGGAGGTAGCTCTTCTCTTTGGAGCCTCCTTCTTTACCAATGCCTCCTGTATTAATACCAGCATCTTCCTCTTCAGAGCTTGCTGTTTATTCACCTCTGTGGCTTCTCTGTCAGAGACAGGCACAAGGAACCTGCTCCCAGCCCTCTGAGGAAATCAGAGAAGGAAAAAGACAGAGCTGATAAATGAGATACACAATACACACACCATGTTGAGGAAGGGATATTGCATTATGCGTAGAGGTGAAAAGAAGAATGATGACCAAAGACATAGGCATCATCACCATCCACTCAGCTTTTCTGCAGGCAAGAGAGGCAACAGCAGTGCAGATTTGCCTCTCATACCAAACCAAAAGAAGGCTCTTCAAGGTTACATGTTAGCAAATATTGATGGTGCATTATGTTGGTTTCTAGTAGGTTCCTGCTTACTGCAGGACTAAATTTTGGGGGGGATGGTATTTTTTTTCCTTTATTTTTGTTAGTCAAACCTTTCATTAAAAATATAAACTTCTAATTATGTTTTAAAATTGTATTTTGAAATCTGTATTATGAATGATATACATGTATATGAACAGTCATAAGTTTCTCAGAGGCAGACATTCTTCTGACAAAATAAAGATGTAAAATGGAAATTATGACTGAATGTGAAGTATGGTGTCAAAAACAATTCTACCATAGGCATCACTTATAGTCCATATACTTTTGCATTGCCTTCAGCCACAGAGAAGGCTTACGAAGACATTCTCTCACTTTCCTGCTAAATCTCTTGTGATACAATGTGATCCCTTACATGGGAAGAATCAGGCATTACAATATTCATTTAAATGTAGCAGGTAATTGTTAAAAGGTTGCAAGCTTCATTTTCTATCATAAAGTATTAGATTCAAATACATGGGTGGTATTTTTCCCTGGCATTTAAGACATTACAATTTTAAAGGTATTTTAACCTTTCTGTGAGGCACTTCTTTGAATAAAATTGTATGTAAGTGAGTATACTTTGAACATGTTGTCTCTTTTTTTCTTTTTCCCCTCCTTTTTGTAAGTATTCTGCTAGTCTACTTTAGATGTAAAAGATGGTTGTTATGGCTCTAAGTACCTGATTTAGCAATGTCATCTGTCATCAACCTCACTTTGTCTGCAAGGAAGCTGTATATAAAAAAGGGCGAGAAAAATCCCCAAAGCCACTCTTGAAACTTTCACGTTGGAAAAGCTGTTAATGGAAAAAAGGACTGACTTATAAAAGGAAATTCACTATAACAAATTACTTCTCATAATCGATTAGTATAGTATCACAGCATTTAATCACACAATTTAAGACTGCATTTTTTGTAGGTATTAGTTATGGCAATCTTTTCTGCTGAAATATGATAATCTAGTGAAAGAACACATTGCAAATGTGCAAGACATTCTTGCTGATTTTTCTCCATAAAACCCCTGATCTACAGTACATCTGAGTCTGACGTACTGTCTAGTCAGGCCCTACAATGAAATTTTCTGCCATTTTTTTGGCTCTATTTTCTGGCTGCATCTTGTTTGGATATGACACACTTCCTACTTTCTTTTGCTAAGTGCAATTTGTCAACAAAAGGTTACTGATTAAAAATTCTTTTTGTGTCTGTATTGTATTTCATTGTTGACAGGTAATACCTTCAAATATTTAACAGTAATAACAAATAAGTGTTCTGAACAAACAAGTGCTTTCCATATTTTCTTTAAACTGTTACCCCAATATTGTCTGCTTACCATTTTACTCTTTCACTAAGCACGTCTTTGAAGACATAAAAAAAGATAAAAACTTTTCTTAAAGTCCAGTTGTAAAGCTGTGCTTTCTGACACTCTGATTCATGGGTGTAGAGTGTATTTTCAAACATTTCTAACTCACTTTTACATTGACAGCCAGTTAGGTATTAAACTGACTTGTTTTAACATAACCATCTGTTCTAGGATTACAGTAAAATTTGATAATGAACTCTACTTTGTACATCCTCAAAGTACAGTTGGATCTAATCTTACAAGTTTTAATATAAATTAGGTGTGTGCATAACACTGCGAATGTAATCCTTTGATATTTAATTCACACTTTGCGAACAGTCCAGGCAGTTCTAAGCAGAAAACCATGGCATCATTTCACAGTGGAAATAAAATCCGTTTTTGTAACTGATTTATTTAACGTTTTTCTTTTTATTGTTCCTAAAACAAGCCTTTTCTGGTGATGTTTGCAACACAAGACAAACTGCAGAGACTTTGTTTACATTTTGCCTTCTTTTTGTCTCCCCGGTTCAGGGGGAGTGCACTAAAGCCCTGAGCAGTATGCTTTTCCACTGAGACAACATATTGAATTCTTGATGCTCTGGAAAGGAAGAAAAAATAATCAGGGTACTGTGATAGAAGGTCTTATACAACGATGCACAATACAAATCATGAGCCCTTCCAGCTTTCATCTTTAGGTAAACAGCCTAGATTCTGCTGGAACCTGTTCAACCTAAAGACAAATATGAGACTAATGAAAGAAAAATACTGTTCACTAGAATAGTAGAAGACAATGATGTAGACAAAAATTTTCCAAATAAGTACTTGTTCAGACCATTAATAAATGATTTTAAAATCCTTAAGTAATTAAGTCATAAACTACTGTATTTTTTTATAGTTGCATTTTAAATTATTTCTTATTCGAAGCAAATTAAAGTAGCTTGTCTACCTTCAGCAATTTGCCATTATACTAAAAGCAGGCGGTATCTGGCAACCCAGTTTCACAAAAGCACTATAAAAACGCAATGTTCGTTGTCAACTGTTATTATTCTCCTGCTTAAAATATAAAAGCGAATACAGAATGCATTAAATGCTGTGATTTTATTAGCAAATATCACCCCAAACTTTCCATCCCAAAAAGAATTTAAACTTATGTGATATATTCCAAAGTACATGTTAATGATTTACAATAAAAAGCAAAGAAGAGGGTTGGTTTTTTTTTCAGCATTCTTTTGTCATTTAGTTACTTCGTCTTCTTGAGCACAAGAAATTGATTCTGGCACTACCAGAGCCTTTTGATACTAGAAGAACAGAAGGCAATAAACAAATACGAAAATACAACACTAAACACTATGAGATTCCTCAGTCCCTTCAAGGCATTTTGTCAAAAGTCTATACAGAAATAAAATAAATTGTTTTAATTATGATAAACATTTTGTGCAGGAGTACCATGACAATAGCACCATAGAATTGTTTTACTTCAGTGGTACCAGATACAGTAGTTTTTAGCTCTGTAATTGCACGTGTACAGGAAGAGCCAGTCCTCACTGCCTCTGGGGTACATCGGTGTGCACCACATACTCTTCAAAAACTGGTTTTAGACAGTGTTTTCTCAAGCCTTGGAAGGATTACTTACCTTCGGATTCTAGATACCATTTTTACATCAAGGAAATCATACTGCCTTTTTCACAAAGTTTTCTTTAAATACAATATCTTAATTAATTTGGTCCAGAGCTAATTAACACATTTAAAATAACAATTACGTAGTCCTAGATAGCTGTATTTTTAAAGGGACCTGCCTAAACATGCGCTCAGCTGCATTATAAAAAGCAGCCAGGGACCAATGTACAGCTGATTGCACGTAAATGCACCACTTTTTCAAGAAAAGTTATGTATGTGGAGTTTTTTTACAAGATGTATCTGTAAATCCTTTACCACAGTTTGTAGCTACTTAGTTTGCATATCATCAGGGGAAGAGTCATTAAAAGAAAAGGGATAGATTAACCTCTGGGTTTTTTTGTAATTGATTACTAGAAAACATATCTGATCTATGCAAGGGTAAGTATAGATATATTTGTATAATGACGTAATCAGCATAAATAATAGTTATTATTAGAATGTGGTTTGGAAACCTATAGAATTGATAGTGCTATTCAGGGTTTAAGAGCTTGATATGGTTTATAGGGGAAGAGGACAGTTTGCACCTGGGTAGCCTCCTATCAGAGCAGGGAAACACGGTCACTTCTGGTTTCTTCATTTCTCAAGATCACCTGAAAGTCATTCCACAAGGACTTCATAAAGGATGACATCAACAGACTGGTAGGCTTGAGGGAAAGTTGATGTGTTCTGTACTGTGCTCTTTGTTGATACAAGTATCAAGAAGCACACAATGCCATTTTATTTCAACTAGCAAAATGAAAAAAAAAAATAAATTATATACAGAGCTTCTAAGTGCCTTTCTTCGAATTACCATTTCATTCCTGATGAAAAAGCTGCCTCCCAGTCATCCTTGACACTCACATAATCTTGCAAAGTAATTTCTTTGCTATTTCAATTCATCTACAAGGCCTGTTTCAAGAAACTAAAAAAAAAAAAAATGGCCAGTTTTGTTCTTCTCAAAGGTAAAAGTCAAGTAAGATCCATTAATTTTAACGGACAATTTTGCAATCCCAGAGTACTTCACTGGCATTCAAGTTCTTTCACATTTTGGGTGTAGGATATGAAAATGAGAGTTCTTAATTTCTTTCGTAAGTGAGAAAAGTTCTACAATTTAGACACAGAATGGGGGAATATAACCCTAAGATGGCTCCTTCAAAAACTGCTATATACCAGGATGATCGCAGAATATCACAATTTGTTTTTAATTCTCTTTCCTGCCTTTGACTCCAAGCAATAAAATAGACAATTGCTAACAGGCAGATACACTTAAAAAACTTAAATATGACTGTCGAAACTATTTCCACATGCAGGATCAAAGTTATGTCACATTTCATCGAAGAATTATCTTATAGCTCTCTTAAAGCAAATTTTTGTATAGAAGCTTGGAGCTTATATACACCTGACTTGAATACTAAACAAATATATTCATTTTAATGATTTAAAAAATACTTCAATAATTGTTTTTGTTTTGAAATAAAGAATACAAATCACTGTACTTTCGTTTTCTATTCTGAAAATTCAAAGACTATCCTACCTTGCTGAAATAAGAGTACTAGCTTCTCCTTTTGGAAACAAACAAACAAACAAACAAACAAACAAACCTTTCCCTGTCCATATAAGACCAGAACCCTTGGTTTTAAGGAGGGTAGTTTTGCAAATACAGACATTGAAAAATGAGAATATTAAGGCATGCCACAGTCTTCACTGAACAAGGCTGATATTCCCGTACTACTAAAAGGTAAGATTCTGTTTGTAAAAATGTTTGGATCTCAATGAAATAGATAATATCCATACTGAAGCTCTTGTCCACTAGAGTCATATTTGGACTGATTAGTCAGTAAGACTGAAAGTATTGCTATCCTCTCACCTGATACTTCTGACAGAGTAGATCAGTAAGCAATACTATTTTGGCATAAGCCCACTTCCTTGAGTGTTTCATGGCTGATCTGAAAAAACAGACTGCTGAAATTACTATTGAAGCTCTTCTCTGAACTACCTTGGCTTTCTTCAATTTTATTTTTTTAATTTTTGGTCAGTTTGTACAACCACACACTTTTTCACCCCTACTGATTACAAGGTGTTTATTTGAAAAATCAGACAGAGGAAATTTATTTCTTGTCTGTTTTGAATTATGTCTCTCTTTCTATACCAAAAGAAATTCAGTGTCTTTTCACCTTGGTTTCAAATTTTAGCAATTTCATGTTATTCTGTTTTGAAATGCATGTTGTTAGAATGGAATTGTCCGTATAAGCCTTTATGACTATTAGCTAGGAAAGCATTGATTTTTAAATAGCAGTTACTATTATTAAGTCCTTTCCTACCACATTATCATGATTTTTCTATACTGGGCAAATCTGATCAGTCAGTATTTCAACCTAATAAATAGAAGTTATAGCCACAGCAGGGTTTTGTTGCTGATTTGCAGAGAAGCAAGATGCAACACCATATAAACTAGTAGTTCAGATCTGGAAGTGATAGGCTAGTAAGCCTTGTCCCTCTTTTGGGTTCTATTGGACATTTTTCAAGCCTTGTTGTGGTTCTGTGCAAAAAACTGAAGGGTACCTCTGCATGAATCCCCAGTCATCTTGATTCCAGCATTATCAAGTGCAAAAGCCAGCTTGATTTTGTCTCTGTAGTTTAACTATGCAATGGATTTCTAAGGACAAGTAAATGCAGCATGGATAAAAGAAATGAGGACTTCCGGTTTGCTGCAAAGAATTTTTCTCCACAAATCAAAATGAGAAGAGATTAAAGAACTGAAAATACTGAGGTTCTGTTGCCATATGCCGTTATCGATGTTAATGATTAGTGAATTAAATCCCTAACGTTTACCACAGTTCCAATGATCAAAGCTGTAGAGAGCTCATGAATGTACAATACACTGTCTCCTTTAGTATTTTTTAGGTAAGAAAAGGAAAGGAATAAATAAATTATAAGAGAGAGGAACAGAGGGAGAGGTAATAGGAACATAGCATTTTACCACCTATGTGAGGCAACCTATAAACAATTACCTTTTTAACTGAATGTTATAGCTACCAGTTGAATCTAGCTGTTTACTTAATTACAGTCATTAAGTATTTACATAAATTGAGCTTTGACATGGTTAGGAAATTAACTCTGTTTTGCATTTCAAATGTATGTTGGTGGGTTGGTTGGTTTGTTTGATTTTTAATAGAAAATAATTTGACTTTAAGGATACGAGTTAGTAGAGACTAAAAAATTCGGATATAAACATTGTTTCATTTTCATGCCTTTAACTTATATGTGTGATAGGCTGATTTAGAATCGTAGAATCATAGAACAGTTTGAGTTGGAAGGGACCTTCAAAGATCATCTAGTCCAACCCCCATGCAATGAGCAGGTATCAAGTTGCTCAGCGCCCCATCCACCCTGGCCTTGAATGTTTCCAGGGATGGGGCATCTACCACCTCTCTGGGCAACCTGTGCCAGCGTTTTACCACCCTCACTGTAAAAAATTTCTTCCTCATGTCTAGCACGAATCTCCCATCCTTTAGTTTAAAACCATTACCCCTTGTCCTATCGCAACAGGCCCTGCTAAAAAGTCTGTCCCATGTTTCTTATAGGCACTTTTCAGTACTGAAAGGCCGCAACAAGGTCTCCCCAGAGCCTTCTCTTCTCCAGGCTGAACAACCTCAACTCTCTCAGCCTGTCCTCACAGCAGAGCTGTTACAGCCCTCTGATCAACTCGGTGGCCTCCTCTGGCCCCTCTCCAACAGGTCCATGTCTCTCCTGTGCTGAGGGCTCCAGAGCTGGATGCAGGACTCCAGGTGGGGTCTCAGCAGAGCAGAGCAGAGGGGCAGAATCAACCCCCTCAGCTAGCTGGCAATGCTCCTTTTGATGCAACCCGAAATTTAATTGCTGGCTCATGTCCAGTCTTTCATTCACCAATACCCCCTAGTCCTTTTCAGCAGAACTGCTCTCAATCCCTTCATCCCCCAGCCTGTAATGACACCGGGGATTTGTTATATTTCCTTTATTTGGATGTCCAAGTAACATGCATTGTGTCCTCAGATAAATGCAGATGCAAAGCTGTTACCAAAATTAAATTGCCTGTAATCAGGAAATACACAGATGGTGGTATTTTTGCAGTTTCGTTTTCCTCATGTTTCCTGAATTGTTGGTTTGGTAATGTGAAGATGTGCTGTTTTGGCATGCCATTACTGGCCAAAGCGGCATCAGATTACATCACTCTGTTGACTGTGAATATTAAGTGACTAGATTATATAGGAGGAAAAAGGACAGCTGTCACTGTGACCTGCGCTTTCGAACTTGGAACTACTAGTTACGCTGGTGATAAGTAAGGAAAGGATTGCTGACAGGTCAACATAGCTCTTTCATTAAAGTCTATGTTTTAAGAATGAAAGGGATGTAAAGCATCTAATAACTATTGCACTGGGATAGAATTTACCCAATAATTTCTTTCAGAAGCAGGCAAGGTTTTCTTCTGTTGAAATACTCTCCCAGTAGAACTTTTTCAAGCAAGCAGTTACTATCATCACTACATAAATATTATGTACTTATGAACTGTAAGAGTTTAGCCATGAGGCCAAACTATTCTCTTTCAGTATGCATCAGAATTTGGTCATAAGGCTCAATGCTGATCTATACTCCCACAGAAACAGAGTTCTCCTAGTTTCACACACTGGTGTTGCATTGCAGAATAAAATAATAGAATTGGAAAAGGAGGTTGGGATTTTTCAGGATTCAAAGGTGATCACGCAAGAAGCAAGCTGCAAGATAATGTAGAGTGGTTGGTAGCGGGTATTCCGCATACTTAAAGAGTAAGTTTTTGAGTTTTCAGGTTCATGGTCTCACCACAAAATGGTCTTGGAATCCCGAGGAATGGGATGGAAATATTTGGAGTGACTCCTCAGACTCTGATATTGAGTTTGAATTTGATCCTGACTTAAATGGCAGAGAGGGGGTGAGAGCATGACCCCCCACACACAAATGGTGCAGCAGCAGCAACAAGCAGATGGATGGGGCTGATCACATGTACTTACGCCCCAAAAGAACCAAGGGAATTTTTCGAGATCTCTCAGCAGAAGAGTGGGGAAGGAATACTGGCGTGGATTTTGCAAGACTGGGATAGTGAGCTCCATCAATGCCTTTTTTGGCAGATGAAAATGATTTAGTGAGCCCTATAGCCAATGATGATCAGATACAATTAGTTCAGCTGCAAAAAGTTGGAGTTCCTGACGGGTGAGATATTATTGCACCTATGCTATATCAATGACTATGTGCAGCAATTTTAACAGCCTATGTTGAACCTGTTGTATTGGTGTTGTCCCTTGGAAACTGGTGTACAATGGAGGAGGGTATTAATTTAGTGCAGCAGATGGGAACAGCTAATGCGTTGATTACGGGATCCAATTCGGACAGGGTAGCAGTGACAACAACTATCAAAATGCAGATTTTGAGAGGAGCACCTGCCTCGCTAAAATCTGTGATTATACCAGCAGGGACAAATGCTAAGGGTAATATCAGCATTCTAGCAAATACCTTGAGGGAAACTGGGGTTTTAATGTTGAAACCCTCTGTTTGGGTGGTAAACAAAACTGGCAAAACCAAAAGCAGTTAAAGCACAAGTGATGAGGAAACAAATGTGAAATGATCTTTTATGAGCTGGTATCCCACAATTAAAGACAGGTGGGATCACATCAGCAGAAATGTTTCGCCGATGGTAAAAGTTAATGCTTATGTGAAAAAGTCAACCATCTCTAGTCCCAGCACCAACATCACGCCCACCCCCCACTCCACCTGCCACTTTGATGCAAGACCAGTTTGCCCTTACCTGGAAACAAAAGCAATATACTTCACAAGCGTTGCTTGAGGGAGACAAACGCAGTACCTCCATTTTCCACCAAATGATAGCAGCTGATATAGCACTGTGGTCAGGTACTGTTACTGTTTGCCATTACATTGATGATCTATTGATTATGGTAGTGTCGCAACAAGAAACTGAAGCAGCTGCTGAATTTCTGAAAGTACATTTACAGGACCAAGGCTGGGCAATTAATCTGACTGAAACACAGGGGCCTAGTGCTCCTGTACTATTTTTAGGAATAATTTGGCATGGACAGATTAGAGAAATATCAAAAAGGGTACAGCAAACAGTCCAGCAGTTTTCTGTGCAAGCCACAAACAATTACATGCCTTCTGGGGATTATTAGGGCCTGGGAGAACTGTTATCCCTACATCTAATCCCTACATCCCTAATAGAAGAGCACAATAAAGCTGATTCACTTGAGTCACAAAACAATAGGGCGGTAGATAATATGACCACTGCCGAACTGTACTCAAGCTCTAAATGCACACATAGCTTGTGAACATCCATCAGCTTATACTGCACATGCATAGGACATTACTCACAGTTGAACCCCTTTGCTCTTATATACTTGTAAGACACGCACATTCAGTTGTGCTGTTTGTACACAGTTACATTTCAGGGCATGGTGTAGGTCATGGGAAAACAGAAAACATGGTCAGTGGGCCTTGAACACCTGGCAGGTCAATTATATGGGCCCCTTGCTGCCATCTAAGGGGTGGCAATATGTATACACTGCTGTGGATACAGTGTCAGGACTAACTGCAGGGGAAATGGAATTATTCACACCAATGGACTGTGAAGTGAGACTGTGACCTATTAATCTAGATACAAAAATTCACATAATAACTCCTGAGAATGCTGTGTGGCTCTGTACCCCAACTTCTCCTCTTATTTTACATTCTTTGCTAATATCAGATTCTCGAGTTCTTGTATTTCAGGTATATTAAATGAATACCCGTGCCATATCTAGAGGAGACAGCACTGGAAGCATGTTTTTGATGCCGAGAATGCAACATCATACTGAACTTCAATCTGAAGAAGTGCAAGCCAGAGGTCTCGAAACTTTGTGGGTAATTACCTCACATCAGGTTATCAGAACAAGAGTAAAATCAGCGGCAGGTGCTGGAGCAACACGTAGGTATTACCGGAATGTGATGACGCCCCTGTTTTCCTTCCTATCACAGGCTGGCTCACCGCGCTTTGCAATCTTGTACTACAAGCATATGCCCTAGATACATTTCTGCAAGACCAATACGTAAATAATTAGATTTTGTTAATTTCTACTGTAACTAACTAATCTGACTTTCATATTAAGGGAAGACTAACAGCTGCAGGTCTTTTAACAATGTGTTTTATTAGCATGGCAACCCTAGTAGCTGTATTGCAGAATTATATTATGCTAAGAGATTTTTATATTAAGGTTTCTTATTGGTGTTTTTTTCTGAGTGGCTAATGGCTGTAAAAGCTGCTTTGATTCTGAAGGCATGTGTTGCTTCACCGTAACTGATGAATCAGCCAGCATGGAAGACAATATTTAACATCTGCAGGACTTAATGCATCAAATGAAAGAGCCTACTGATAATGCCTGGCTGAATGACTCATTGTTACATTGTAACATTTTTTCTCATTTACTGGAAGTCAAAACTGTTGGTCTTTTGTCAGCTTTTGTCTGTGTATGTGAGGCCAAGTACTTATGTACTATTTATTAATCGCACATATAATGGGTGCAATGGTGCAATGGCATCCCAGAATTGTTCTTTATTATGACATCTATAGTAGCAAATTAATTTTTATTGACATTTTTGGAGAGATGTGCAGTGAGAGGGAAGAAAGAGTAACACATTTTCAGAAGATTACCTAAATGAAGATTTTAGGAAGTTCAGAACTCCCTGAATTATGTTGTTTGCATTTGGTATTGTGAGAAAAAAAGTGAATGTTAAATTTGAAAAATAACCCAGATCAAGTAATTATTGTTACGGGAAATCCTTCATATCAATATTTTTAATGTGCTGATTCCAGTGTTTAATGAGTTCAGCGGCTGCTTTAAATATGCTTTCATTTCCATTTTGACTTTTTCTGCCACTCCTTACTAGCACTACAGGAATGGCTGCTGAAGTGGCCTGATAATTTTCCTGTTATAAGTATTTGCTGACAGTCAGTAGCCTTCTTAGACGTAATGTCAGGATTCATCATTTTATAGAATAAGATCTCCAGTGTTTGCTCTTGGGATTGCAAGTCTGAAAGTTTCAACAAGGACTAGTATTGATTCTTTATTTTACCAGATTCTTTATTTAATTAGTATTGACTCTTTATTTTACCAATATTTTAATCATTGATATAATCCAGGTGTGGAAGACATAGAGTAAAAAGAAAAGGCAAGATGGCTCCATAGGGAAAGATTCAATAGCTGAATGAATTGAAGCCCTGTTTTATGTACTGGCTACAGTGGAAGGAGTCCACAAAAGCGAATACAGACTTTTCAAATATCCAACACCAGCCTTCTACACCTTCTCCCTGGTGCCATATCGGTTTCTACTAAACTGCATGCAAAGGTACAGCATGCAAGTATATAATACGGGAACAACAGGCTGCTAAATTTTATCAGGAAAAAAGTTATGCTGGCCCATGAATGACTGCTAATTTAATTTTGATTGATTTAAGTCAAAGCAACTTTAAGCCAAGAGAGACTAACATGAAAAATAGGTCTAAGTGCATATGCCTCAACACATTACACAGAAAAGTACAGCTCCCATGTGCCTGATACAGAACTAAAATACCTGAAAATTAGAATATCTTGTGACTCCAGGTTTAGTTCCACGAAGCAATATGGAGGTTTTGCTTGTTTGCTTGTTTGTTTGTTTGTTTGTGGGGAGGGTCATTACAGTGGTAAAATAACGAGCTCTGGTTAACCTTTGGGGAATATGTAAAAATGGATTCAAAAATACATCCTGAGTATTCTCATCTTGTACGCTGTTCTTATTTGTTCTCTCTTAACCTACGTCATTCATTATGGTATTAAAAAGGAACTGCTGAAGGGATTAATTTTAAATTAATATTTAATAAATAAGATGCATAATAAAAGATATTATCAATAATCTCTTTGTAGGTATATATCTTTACTAAATCTTCACTAAGGCTTGTAGTGTGATCCATTCACATCATCATTCATTTGATATTCAAATCTGATATTGCCACCTGAAAAAAAAAGGTTGAACTGTAAGGGAGTAATTAGTTTCCTTTAATATTCTTTCAGTTGTTACAGACCACGGATGTATCATACTATGTAGAGCTTCATGCTTAATTTAAAAGTCAATACCTGCTTAAAACCGAAATACTATCAAATGTTGATACTTAAAATGTCTGTAGGTTCATCTGAGGTTTAATTAATTACATTTTTATGCTTGCCAGCCATGTATTTCATGCCATTACTTACAAAGTAGCTTTGAAAATTAAAATAGCTACTTATTGATTAGAAAGATATGGGAAAGTAATTTCCATGAAAGAAAATGTAATCATAGGCAATTTAAAAAATCTTTATATAAGAGGTCAGAAGGAGCAAAAATAATAATGAGATAGTAGAAAAATCAAAACCAAAAGTCTTTTGAGTTGAGAACAGTGGGAGAAGGAATATTTTCCTGTTTTGAATTACTGTCAGTGAAATCGCATCTGAATAATGCTTACAGAGATAGAAATATTAAAGGAAAATGAGTTAGTATGTGCTATATGGTCCACTTTTTAAGTTTGAAATCAACAGGTCTTTCTTTGGGAACTGATGCACACTAAAGCTCCCTAATACGTCTTCTCATGTAAGTTCATGGTCAGCGATGCACAGTCTTGAAATCCAGGAAATTAACCCATCATAACATATTGAAAGTAGGAAATGGTTGGGAAAAACTGTATTTTAAACTTCCCTGTAACGACGCGTTGATGTGGTTGCTTAGCTGCTTGCTGCAGCCAACCCAGCACAAGGCTTCAATAGTTAAAGGCCGTTGCACAGGTTCAGATCTCTTATTTTTTCCCAGTTTAGATTCCTGTTTCATAACCCAGTTGTTTTGCTCTCTGTTGCTTCACAACACACTTCTTTGCTTTGAAGAAGAGGTACTGCAGTGATTACTCTTTTTATACAGGACAGTGGACAACGGCTATAGGTTTTTCTGCACTATAGGTAATTACTCCAAATTAAACGTTAAATAAATAAACTGTAAGATCTTACATAAAACTGTCTGAAGACAGATCGTTTACAAATTTCAGGAAGAGTAATAGTGTTTTGATAAACTTCTGTTGCTAACTCAACAAAGCTGCATAGGCTATAACATAAAGGGATGAACACAATGTTCCAACAGGGAATCATAGAAAATACAGTGATCGCACAGAAGTCATGGAAACCCAATGCTTACGGAATCACTACTTCTTCCCAAGACAGGAAGAACTATGCTGGTTCCTTTGCTGACAGACATTAGCTTAACTTATTCTTAAAAAGAACAATATAAGGAAACATTCTGTATGAGACTCGGCACAGTAATTTCACCAAGTATGCTAGACAGTCACATAAATGTTGTGCTTAGAATTTAAGAGGTATATGAGAAACCACAGCACAATAATTAAGTAAAACATGTCTTGCTCTAAGCCTTCATTCACTCTTGCTGGTATGTTGTGTGAAAATTAAGAATTCACCTAGCGTCTCGGAAGCATTGATAAATACTAATAAATGTATTCCAGGGAGCTCTGTTATTTTGCTCTGTGGCTTTTTGTCAGTTATAACTATCTTCAAAAATAGTTAAAGATATTTCTTCTCACCTGCAGCATTGTGTGCTCAACTTATGTCTGTGTTGCATTTCGCTGTCTCCATTGTGTGGATGGAAATGTTTCCTGGTCCACAGAGTAAAATTACTTACTGGTGTCATTCTCCCTAATTTATAGAGAGATAAAAGAAAAGGTTATTGGTTTAGCCTTGGTCACTTCAGTGATCAGCCTATAGAAGGGCCCTATAGAAGGAAATTGAGGAGACAGCGAGTTGCAATGAAGAGATAAAAACAGGCATCCACGCCCTCGGAAGGGGAAACAGAATTTCTTCAGGTTTTGCTCCACTGAAAATACAGGTGTAACACCACTCAGTGATATTGAAAGGTTGATGTGATTTATGGAAATATAAACCACTCAAAACTGTATTGAAGTTAATTTAAACTAAATTTAAGTCTCCTGGCTGTTGGACTTCTTATAGTGAGGTGTGGAAATGGCTTTACAACCTGTGAGATTGTAAAGTAGGTACATTTATTTACAGCGCACTGGACACACAGGGGAATAATTTCATCTAAGACATGTGCAAATTTCCAGTAGCTGTGAGCTTGGTTAATGCTGTAAAGTGTTACATATTCATGAAAGTTCTAGGAACACCTATACATATTCATAGTTATGGTTGTTATTACAATGAGTTCTGAGAAAACACTTCCATAGTCTCCACCTCCTGGTTGCGCCTGCACGATGCCACCGGGTGGTCATGGGTTGGGGTCTACTGGATGCGGTTTTCTTCTCTGTACACTTTTACCTCTGGCCTGGTGTGCTGAGTTGGCTGGGAGTCAAACTCATGAGTTGGTTAGAACTGGCCTATCTCCTGTCCTGTGCCCAAGTTTCTGTTATCTAGTTCACCCAAGGATGCACCAAGGATGCACCCAGGATGCACCCAAGGCTTTTTATCTCTGCAAGGCCTGTGAAGTCATCAGCAAGCTCCTGTTTCTCATACAATAAGTTACACAAAGCTAAGCAAGGCTAGGCAATTGTGATATGGGTTAGGGGTTAGCTTCCTAAGTGTTAGCTCCTTAGTTCTTTAAGTGTTAGTTAATTCCCTGTATCAACAGCACATCTCATTCTTGGCCTGATTTTCAGGTAGGATCTGGTTCTTCGGAAGTACTCACACTTTCCAAATCTGTCAGAAGGTGTATGTACGCTACTGTTGGATTTGTATATTTGAAAAGTTTTTGCTCAAACAAAGGCACACACTGCGATAAGGCAGAAAATTAGTAAGGAAAANTTGGGGTCTACTGGATGCGGTTTTCTTCTCTGTACACTTTTACCTCTGGCCTGGTGTGCTGAGTTGGCTGGGAGTCAAACTCATGAGTTGGTTAGAACTGGCCTATCTCCTGTCCTGTGCCCAAGTTTCTGTTATCTAGTTCACCCAAGGATGCACCAAGGATGCACCCAGGATGCACCCAAGGCNAAAAAAAAAAAAAAAAGATGCTTACTGTTGAGTAGCCAACAGTATTATGTACTGAATCACTACGTTTGGAAGATTTGGAAGCCAAACCTAAGGTACCATATTTCTTCTGCAGATCTAGCCATATAAACAAATTATTTCTCAGCTGTGGGTCTGTGGTCCTGATAAGACATACAGACAGAAAGAGCTAAAAGTAATACTGTGAAATATGCCAGTACTTAATGGACTAGTTAAAAAACCTAGATAATGCACGTGGTTTTGGTCTTACCTTTACCAGTCAAACTTCCTTTCTAAATGCACTTTTCCTCCCCACACCACAGTCAGCTGGAGTACGAAAACAAAAGCATTGCTTGCTTATGTGCTTGGATTTTTTAATATAATTCAGCCTTTAGAACATCTGTAGATAAGCTCATTACAAAATGTAAAGCTCCTTAAAATGTGCGCTTAAAAATTGTTTCCTATATTATATCTCTAGTTATAATGGAGAACTGCTTATCAGATTCACATTACAAGATACAGGTGCCAGAAAGGCAGTATTGACAAACCATTTAATGTCAATTTTAGATCTGACATAGCTTAGAAAAAAATCCTCTACTGTAGTAAGGGAAATAGACTTATTTTTCTCTGTAGTTGTTTAGGCTGTTCTTCCATCTGTTCCAATGCAAACTGACATAACTCATGGTTGTACTTTAAAATTATTGACATCTTGCTCGGTGTCTCAGTATCTTAATAACATTGTTTGATTAAAACAAGACTTTAGTTACTTTCTGAACCTGATAAATCTTCAAAACAATAAAAACATATATATTTGGAAATATATCATGCTATTCCATTTATGATAGTATTTCATACTGGGCCTTGGAGGTAAGAGATAAACAAGAACTTTACAGATCAGTGTTTGAATGAAGGTACCGTGCAGTCAGGGAAGGGATGATGTGCACTAGCCATCCCGGCCTCATTCTCGACATGTTCTCTAGAGTTAGTTTTTCAGCAGACTTGGTGTTATGCAAACTCTGCTGCACTGGGGTTGTTCCAGCCCTAAGACATTAACAGATAGTAGATCTGCTTAGGCCCATCAAATCTACTGGGAGATGGTTTATTACTATCTTAGATTCCACTACTATGGTTATGGAAACACATCCTTGGAACAGTACTATGTGCTATAATTTCTCTATGGGTCCTAGAAATGCCACACCACGGAAGATTTTACAGTAAATCTTACAGCATTACTGATTGAAAAGGAAGGAAAGTAATGTTTCCTCTGCTATCTACTCACTTGGTAGACTATTTGCTTGCTTTGTCCATCAGTCTCAGAGAACGTGACTCTGAATTTTACATCATCTGTGGCTTTTCAGTTGTCTTCAGTAATAACACTACACAAACTGCTACAACATGTGATCTATGGAGTAGGCATCAGAGGAACAATTTTCTGAGGTTTAAACAATGAAAAATAGTAAGTGATGCAACAAAAGTTGCAAGTGAAAAGTTCACCCCACTCATTATTTTACTGCCACTTCAAACTGTTATATAGGTCACATCAAAACAAGTTCCTTAAACTTCTAAGAATATGAAAACATCTAGCCTTCAGCAGTGTCCACTGGCAGATGCCTGGAGAACCCAGGGATAAGAACAAGGGAAGCATTCAGCTGCAGGGAGTGTCAGAGCC
>VWYH01005445.1:0-16753 GCA_013399365.1 Pampusana beccarii | reverse complement strand
CAGGAGGATGGATATGGAGCATCTCGGGATGCAGAACAGGATCCAGATTATCCCTGGGCAGGGAGCTGGATCTGGAGCATCCCTGGGCATGGATCTGGGGAGGGGGCAGCCGGGCTCAGCCCCCAGCAAATGGGCTCTTCCCCAGGGATGTGGAGCCTCCAGTGCCCAATGATGAGGAGGAGGAGGAGGAGGAGGAGGGCAGCAGGTCATGACCCTCGGTTGCAGAGGAGGCAGCAGCACCGTGCGCTGTATTTTGTGCCAGCAAGGGCAGCGTTTGCGTTCCCCTTGTTCCCCCAATATCTCCTTTGCTTTCTGACAGAATTGCTCTTTTCTCATCCCCCATCTTTCCCTTTTTTGCTCTTTCTCCCTCGCTCCTTCTCCTCGTACCTCTCTCATCCCAGGTTTCAAAGACCCCTCTGCATCCCCTGCAGGGACCTGCCACCATCTGCAGGATTTTTTCCCTTTCTTTTTCCTTTTTTTTTAAAGTTTCCATGTGTCTTTGTCTTAACGAGCCAGGTTAAATATTCCGTAATCAGTGTAATAATACACCTGGACTCGTTCGCGAGATATCTGCCTTTTGTACTGCGACAGGACATTAATAGTAATTATTCTGCTTTGTAATTGGAGCTTTAAATACTAATTCAAACAGCCAGAGGAAAACCAATTAGTGCTAATTTATCTCTATGTGTTTTGGAGAGCCTGTGTCTGTCATACTGTGAAGAAATAGGTTGGTAATTAGTACAGTTGGGTGGTAGATAGAAGTAATTATCAGATTCTTTCATGTTCTTTAAAGGAAAAACAACAAAAAAAAAAAATCTGAAGGTTGCGTGACTCTCCCTTTCCGAGGAAGTTTGCATCTCGAAGGACGGGAGCGCCTGGTCCCGGCCAGTTCTGGGCTTGTGGGGACCTTGTGCCCCACGAAGGGACAACTGGTCCTGGGCATGGGATGTTACAGTAAAGCCCTTCAGGTGCTGGAGCGAGTTGAGAGAAGGGAACGGAGTTGGGGAAGGGGCTGGAGCACAAGTGTGATGGGAGCGGCTGAGGGAGCTGGGGGGTTCAGCTGGAGAACAGGAGCTGAGGGGAGACAGGGACACAAAGAAACGGCCTCAAGTTGTGCCAGGGGAGTTTGAGATTGGAAATTTGGGATCATTTCTTCCCCAAAGGGCTGTGGGGCATTGGAACAGGCTGCCCAGGGCAGTGCTGGAGTCACCATCCCTGGAGGGTTGGACAGACAGATGAGGTTCTCAGGACATGGGGCAGTGCCAGGGGTGGGGGAACGGGTGGACTTGATGAGCTTGAGGGGCTTTTCCAACCAAAATGATTCTGTGATTCTATTCTATGAATCCTACCCTATGCATTTAAGCCAGACCTTATGCATTTGAGCCTTAATCCTTCTTTATGAACCCTGCCTTGCGCATACTCTCTGTGTTTGAGCCATACCTTGTGCTTTGGACCTGGACCCAGTGCATTTGAGCCAAGCCCTATGTGTACGAGCCATACCTTGTGCATTTGAGCCATACTCTATGCATTTGAGCCATACTCTATGCATTTGAGCCCAACACTATGCACTTGAACTGTACCCTATGCATTTGAGCCATACTTTGTTTGAGCTGTTCTTTGTGTGTTTGAGCTGTACCCAGTGGATATGGCCCAAAGCCTATGCATTCAAATCGTACCCTATGCGTATGAATCCTGCCCTGCGCGTTTGAGCCAGACCTTGTGTATTTGAGCCAGATCCTATGCATTTGAGCCAACCCCCCGGTACCTTATGGATTTGCCCTACCCTGTGCATTTGAGGGGACATCGGCGGTGCCCAAAGGGCCACTGTCCCCATTGTCCCTGTCCCCATTGTCTCCTGGCGCTGTCACTTTGCAGCCCAGGAGGACGCAGCAGGTTCCTCGAGGACGCTGGGCCCTGCCACATGCTGCTCTTTTTCTTATGTTTTTTTTTCCCTCTTGTTGGATAAGAGGATCTGGAGGTTTTCTGTGCAGGGAGGATTTGGTTTATGGTTACTTCGATCTCCCCCCGCCCCCTAAATTGTGCTATTACAAAAATAAATAATGCATAGAGGGCTTGTTCACCCCATGATGGTGTCGGGCTGAGCCAGACCAGGATCTGCAGGAATTCATTAATGGCCCATTCTGTATTTCCTTTTCTCTTTAAAAACCCAGTGGAGTTACCTTGGTAATAATAAAGTGCATGATTCCAGGAGGGAGGGAACAGATTCTTATTTTGATTAAACGGATTTCTCCTCCTCCCCTCCTTGCCCCTTTTATTCCTGCCAATTTAAAATTTTTGTTTAGGGAAAAAAAAAATTATAAGTAAATGCTAACGATGGAGAAAAGCACATTTTTTCGAGGGAGGGGAGAAAATGCCATTGGAAGTCTTCTATGCGAAGAGATGCTGGGGGGCACAATATATCAAAGAAAATATAATACACCCAGGTTAAAACTAATGATTGCCATATAATTAGATGTGAACCATTGTGCTATAAATGTGTATTCTTCAGCGTGCTGTGATTTTACTGTAAAAGAGAGAGAGAGAGTGAGCGCGAGAGAGAGCGCACAAGAGAAAGACAGAAAAACACAGAACCCAGCAACATACTATAAAAAGCACTCTGTTGACTTTTCTGCTGTTTAGTATTCCTTGCCCGTACTCCCCCGGGAGTATGTAATTAGTGCTTTATGAAGAGTGCATTTAAAGCAGTTTAATATTCACCTCATTCAGTCTGAAACAATGTGATCACTGCTTAGACAAATCACTGCTCCTTACTGACATCCTCTGTCAGTACATTACCTCTGAAAAGACCTTTCAAGAGGCTTGGATGTTAATTAGTTGTCTATCATGTATAAACAGAGCAGCGAGCAGAAGGGCTGCACCAGGCCAAAGACACAGAGGGAAATACTGGAAATACTTTTTTTTTTTTTTCCCTCCCCCTTTAATGAATTCCTGGCTTTCTCGTCGCCCGCTCCCCGGTTTGCTGGCATTGCGCAGAGTTTGGCGTGGCCTGGAGTGCAGCCTGGGTTTCCCTGCTGTTGGGTGCCCTCCCGAGGATGCTGAGCCAGCCTGGCCCTGTGGGTCTGAGCTGCCCCAGCTCTGCGGGTGAGGGGCTGCGGGACCCCAGCTGGTATGTGGAGCATCCTCTGCTCTGGCCAGGTACCTGCTGAGTGCCCTGCTGTCCCTGAAGTGTGAGCATCCCGGCCTCTGCATCCCGGCCTGCATCCCTTTCCCGCATCCCAGTGTTACATCCCTTCCCTGCATCCCAGTGCTACATCCCAACCCTGCATCCCAGTCCTTACATCCCAGTGCTACATCCCAACCCTGCATCCCAAACCCAGTATCCCATCGCTGCATCCCAGTGCTACACCCTTACCCTGCATCACAGTGTTACATCCTATCCCTGCATCCCAACCCGGTATCTCAACCCTGCATCCCACCCCTGTATTCCAACTCTATATCTCAACCCTGCGTCTCTGTGCTATATCCCAGCCCCATATACCAACCCAGCATCCCGTTCCTGCATCCCATTCCTGCATCCCAACCCTGCATCCCAACTCTGCATCCCAACCCTCAATCCTATTCCTGAATTCCATTCCTGAATACCACTCCTGAATACCATCCCAGCATCCCATCCTTGTAGCCCATCCCTGCATCCCATCCCTGCATCCTAACTCCGCATCCCAACTCCACATCCTGGCCCTGTATCACATCCCACATCCCACAGGTTCCTTCCCAAGCAGACAGGGATCTGAAGCCGAATTCCTCCGGCTACTGAGCCCTGAGCTGCTGCTCCCTTCGGAAATGTGGAGCTGCTGTACTTGGCTGATCATGGAAGCGCCTCAGCCTGACGAGCTGCAGAGCGTTTGGGGGGCCCGGGAGCCCTGGGCTCTCATGGCAGCACCTCGCCAGGATTAGGGACATTCCCACTGGGACATGGGCACGGTGATACCGCAGGGCTGGGGATGGCAGCAGGCACCTGCCAGCGCGGGAAAGTGCTTTAATCCCGGCACTGACACCAGTTTAGTGACGGAACGCGCTGAACTAAGCGCTTCTGCACCTATAAAATGTGGTTGCTGACACCCACCCACTTTTCTAACATGCTGGGAAATGAATGGATGGGAAATACTATCGGAAAAGGAAGTATTGCTATTTAAAACGGAGTTTAGCTTCGCGCGGTGGCTTTACCTGGTGCAAAGCCCGGCTGGTTTGCTGCGGTGCTCGCTTTGTCAATGCTGAGAAGCAGCTCTCGCTGGTTGTCACAGCCCTCGGTGACACCAGCACAGGGGGATGAGGGATGGGGGAGCGGGTGGGACACCGGGCTCTGGCACTTTTATTGCACCCCAAGTGCCTCTTTAACCGTTCAAAGAGACTCTTTCCATTTTCTGCCTCTGAGTCCTGCTGTCCTGGGTTAAATGTCTGGCAGGTGACGGCGGCCGCCTCACCCTGCCTGCCCCCGGCTTGATCTGCTCAGGGAAATCCAGCCGATCGGGGGCAGCTCTCTCATCCCCCCCAGCCACACGCCTGCAGGATGCCCCACACTGCCGGCCCTGAGCCCTCTTTCCATGGGGCAGCATCCCCCCCATGCCCCCTGCGTGTCCCCAGTGTCCCCGGGGTGCAAGGCACCATCCTGGGAGCTGGTCTCAGCTCCTCTGTGGTGGGGACAGAGGACCAGAAGCCACCAAATCCTATTACTGGTCTCCATCTGGCCGCCCCCGTTTGCTCGTCCAGGTGCTCATGAGCCAAATCCAGCAAATCCAACACTTCCCGGGGCCGGGGCAGCCGCTGGCTCCCTGCGGAGGTGTTGGAGGAGCAGGTGAGGTCCCTGCTGTCCTTTCCCTTTGACCACCAGCAGAGACGGGATGCTGCTCGTTCTGCTGCTGGGAGCAACAGCCAAGACTTGAAATCACGGGTGGTTTTGGGGTGAAAGACCCCGCACCTCCTGGTCAGGCTCCCAATGCACATCTGCCCATGCACATGTCCCCGTGCCATGGTGGGGATGCACTGAGCATCCCCGTGGGACACCATCCTGAGCCTCCCCGCCTGCCTGGCCACCGAGCAGCTGCTCCAACACCCTCCGGCTTGGGGTTTTTCCCCCTTTCTCTCCCTTTTCCACCAGTTTGTTTCCCGGGCTCTCTTAGTCATGAAGGTGAGGCACTGACAGAGACACAGACATCAAAAACAAGAGGTGATGAAACGCCAGGAATAATTAACTTGCACTAAATCACTGGGCCCTGGTGGCACCCTGCCAAAGCGCTGAGGAAACTGGAGCACGAAGGAGCCGAGTTATTATTAATAATCACCAGCACCCTCACGAAAAACAACCTATTTCGCCCCTCTCCGTGCCCAAGGAGCCGGAAGGGAGCAGCCGGACATAGGGACCGCGAGCGCAGGGACAGGTCTCCTTCTCGCTGGCTCTGCGGGCGCGCGGGGCTGTACATCCCGGGGATATTTGGGACTGGATCCATCCCGGGGCTATCGGGACCGGCCGGGCTGGGCCGGAGCAAGTCTGCTCCCGCCGCGCATCCTCCACGCAACCCCCAGCCTTACGTAAGGGCGTCCTTATCCTCCTGCCATCGGGGCTCGTCCTCGCACCGGCTGCGAGCAAGAGCTCCCGTTCCCAGCGTGTGGGTGAGCCCGCGAGCCCCGGGCTGGGCGTTGCACAGCTCCTGCACCTCTGCTTGCAGCTTGTTTGCACCCTGCATGCAACCGGCTGCCGTTGCAAGAGCCGATCGGCGGCTGATAGCGGGCCAGCGTGCAGCTGGCACATCCCCGGCTTTGCAGGGCGTTCGGGACGTGTTTTCCTCGCGTCGTGCTGGGCTTTCGCCCTTGGAAGCTCTCGGGAGGTTGCTGCTGGGTTTGCTGCCCTTGCCGCCCCACAGCCCGCTCGGATGATGTGCTTCAAGGACCGAGGGAAGCCCCCCAGCACCCATTGCTGGTGGAAAGGATGCTCTGGCTCCCACAAACCTGCCCGGTTACCGCTGTGCTTTTTGGGGAGAGAAAAAGAGACTTTAGCGCAAAGACTGCTTCTCCAATGAGTGCTGAATCGATGGCTTTGCATTGCAAGGCTTGTTTTAGGGTTGGATCCTCTGCAAGAGCCCGGGCAAGCGCTTTGCAGGATTTGGGGTTGATTTCAGATGCCACATGGCCGAGGGCAAAGCCTGAGCCCCAGTTCCCACCACCATTCCCACCAGTATGCGTTTTGGGAACCATCCCAACCTGGTCCAAATCCTCCCTGGCGGGGTAAACCCGACGGTGTTGAAATTTTGGAGAGCTGTAAATCTGATGCGTTTGTAAAACCTTTTAAGCCTCCATCTGCAACGCATAGGTAAACCTTTAATTCCTTGACAGTACAGAGCTAACTCCCAGCTCAATCCTTAATTCCTGAGCACCGTAGCCGCGCAAATTTGGGTCTTGTAGCCCAGCTCTCGTCTGCAATGAGCAGCACCGGCTGCCCGCTGCAGCATCCCTGCTCTTGGGATGCGATCTGTGTGTTCCCGGTGGAAAAGTCCCCTAAACCGGGGTGGCTGTGCCCCAGATTCTGGTGCTTTTACTCCATTGAGCAAAATCTTCGAAACGCCTTTTGCATCTCTTTAAAATAGGAATAACGACGGCTCCTGCATCCCTGCGGTGCCCTGGGATGCAGGGCGATGGGTTGGAGCCCTCAAACCCCCTGTCCCAGCTCCAGGCCAGCTCTCCCTTTCTCTAAAAAAGGCTGAATTGTTTCCAACCGACGTGACATGTTGGAATGAGCCTGTTGCTTTGCCCCAGCATCCGCTGAAAGACTTTTTCCCTCCCGAGAGCCTGTTGGAGCCGATCCCCGTGCGATAGCGAAGAGGGTGCAGCTGTGGAGAGACCCGAGGGAGCCCGACGGGTTTTTTGGGAGCTCATCAACATCACGATGACAAGCGCTGGGGATTGCTCCACGTGTTGTACAACGCGGGTCCCGGCTGCTCGGGAGAACGTTTCCCAACCTGGAGAAACCTGTACAGACGACCACCCTTTTCTTAAGCAATTTTCCTGACTCAAGATCCCACCCCGAGTCAGCGGGAGAGACGGTTCTCTGCTGCCTCTTACAAAACATCTCCGTCCAAACCGGTTTCCCCATTAATCCCTCTTCCAGGGATTATTTTTACTCCTTTTTTGGGGGTGACCATGGGTGCTGTTGGCTCTTTTGGTCTTGTGTTGGGCCACAGTGCTGCATAGACATGGTTTTCTCAGCTGGGGGGGCACCGAGGCCACCCACAGCATCAAGCACAGATGAGCCAAAATCGTGCCCTTTGTCGGAAAGATTTTCCTGAGTTGGGGGAAAGGGAACGGCTCCTCTGTGCAAATCCAGGTGAGATGTGAGTGCCGGGGGATGCTCAGCCCTTTTTTATTTTAGTGGCCCAAATACTTGACCTGCAGCAAATCCAGAGGACGACACCGTGTTCACCCCCCCTCCCCGGATTTACAGCACGTTTACAAGGAGCGAATCCTTTTATAGATGAATGAAAAGTCACTGATTTATTTCGGCGCTCGCCCCTGGTGGGCTAAAACCCACCCGTAACACACCCTGAGTGCGTGTATGGGAACATCTGCAGTCCAAGGCACTTAGAAATTCATTTTTCCCATTTGGGGGTGACCCAGCGGGCTCTGCCACCGGGTGCCGGGAGGCAAAGGGTTACAGGGCCCCGTCAGCTCCGCTCCCCATTGCACAAGGGCGGGTTTGGAGGTTTTTTTTTTTACTACAAGTTTCAGACAATGAAGGTGTGTCTGCGCTCGGTGCCTGGTTTGCCCGTTGTGTAGGCGTCGGGTTCAGCGCCGTCTTGTCAACACTTGAATATGTTGAGCATCACTCACGGGGCATTCTGTAAGAAACCTATTAAGTTAATTACCGAGGCTCGGTGCGTGTGTGTGTGTGTGTGTGTATGTGTGAGAGCGAGCGTGTGTGCCTCTCATGCAAAAAAATTTGGCTTTCTTCGTTGCAAGACACTTGTGATGCAAGGCCTGGCCTCTCGGGGTGATGACATCTCGTCTGCGGCTGTCACTGATACGGGGCTCGTGTCCTGCAAGCTGGGGAGCCTGGGGGCTGCTTCTGGGGCTCAGGGGTAGGACCCCCCACCCAAACATAGGGACCTGCTTCAGCTCCCTGCGCTGACCCTGGTGAAAGGCTGGGGAGGAGTTAGGATGGAGATCAATCCTAAATCTGTGGGGTTTGAGCTCAGGCTGGGATGTGCTGCCTGCGTGGGGCTGCTGGAGGTAGCAGCAGCTTTTGCTGTTGGTTTACAGCAGCATTTCTGCTCCGTCCCAGCATGGTTTTGACCCCTTGGCTTGTGAAAAGGGCTGAGAAGGACCCTCTTGGTCGTCATATTTGCACCGCCACCCACAAATGCCTCAAAATAATACAGGCTGGAGGGGAGAGCTGTCTCGGACCCGGTGGCATGATTTGTGCAGCACAAGAATAACTTCCAGCAGCAGCAATGGGTGTTCTGGGGGGTGATATCCCCTCCACTTTTCCTCTCCCCGCTTTCCCTAAGTCTCTCCACTGCCTTTGCATCCCCTGGACATGGAGCTGGGGGGCCGAGCCCCATCCTGCACAAGACCGGGTTATCTGAGCGATGTTAAAACGCTGTGAGGAGCAGCACACGTCTGCACCTCCCCTCTCGGCTTTTCCCCCATCTCACCTCGCCACCCAAAAAAACCCATTAAAAATAACTTTTCCCAAGCCGGGGTGGGGAGCAGGTCGAGCGCCGGCTCTTGGCTCCCGGGGTGGGTAGTTTGTTGTTTTTTTTGGTTTTTTTTTTTTTCGGAGGGGGAGGAATCGCACAAACAGCCCCCGGTGCTCACAGGTAGGGCTCGGCCCCCCCGTCCATCCCGCGGGAGCCGGGATCCGGTGGACTTTTATGGAAGAACGGGAAGTCCGTGGCACCGCCGGAGCCGCCTTGGCAGCCGGCGCCGCAGCGCTCGCCAGCCCTGCAGAAAGCGCCGTTAACCCCTCGTCCCCGGGACGGGCGATGCCGAACCGCTGCCTGCACCGCTCCTGCCCGCTGGGGTGCAGGTCTGGGGGGGTCAGCATCCCTAACGGGGGTTTGCATTGAGCTGGGGGCTGTAGGATGCTCAGCAGCTAAAAAAGAAAAAAAAACCAACAACATCGAGAAGGCGCGACTGGCTCGTTCTCATCTAAATCAATGCAAAAGGCTGGTGGGTGTCCCAAATCCTTCATGACCCCCGTTTCGATGAAAAAAATACAGAGCAGGAGGGAAGCGGGGGGAGAACTCGTGCTGCTCCAGCGAAGGATGTTTCCTGTTGGAGTTTTCTCCCGTCCCAGGGGCAGCTCTGGACTCTCCCTCCGAGCGCTGCCAAGTGCGGCTGTCAGGAAGCGGCTTGGGGGGGTTCGGGGGGGGGACACGGCGAGGCCGAGCCCACGGCAGCCCGGATGCGCTGGCGGGGGCCAGACATTGCGGTCCCCTCCCTGCGGGTCCGGGCAGGGCTGTCGTCATCACGGCCGAAGCGGGGGGAGACTTTTTGGGCAACGGAANAATAAATAAATAGGTAAATAAATAAACAAACAAACAAGTAAATAAATAATTAAATCAGCCCTCCCCTGGCTCCTTCCCCATCGCTCCCATCAGATTAGTGAAGCCAAAATAGCCCCGTTGGCCCAGAGCGGGGCTGGCACGCGCGGGCTTTGATCCGCCCCCGCGCCCGGGAAGGTGCCTGGGCCGGGGATCAGACACCCCGGGCAGGAGGAATTTGCAGGGGAGGTTTGCGGCGTGCGCAGGCACCCATGGGTGCCCTCCGGCCCCGACGTGCCCCCCTGATCCAGGGCTGGGCTGCGGCGTGGGATGCAGCATCACTACAGCGGCAAGCATCCTCCCTCCCAACCCGTCACCGGGTATCACCCCCCAAAATGGGGGGTTATGCCCTGGTTTTATGCCCTGGGCTTTCAATCCTGGTGCATCAGCACGGACCTGGCTTTTGCGTCATGTCAGCGGTGCGAAAAACCGCTCAGAACTGCAGGGCCGCCCTGGAGAGCAGGGAGGGGATGCTGCTTTTTGAGCAGGCTGGAAAACATGAGTTTTATTCTGTCCTCCCAAAGCCTTGCGGTGTGATATGAGGCATCCGGGCTGTATTTTTATCTCTAAGAGCCTCTGAGCATCTCCCACCCTCCTCAGCATCCCTTCCCCTTGGACCAGACGGGAGCTTCGAGCATCTCCGCCAGCCTGGTTGCTCCTCACAAGGGAATGTGTGGTTCCCGCACGAGATGTTCAGCCCCGTGTGCCCCACGGACGTGTTTTTATTACTGTTTACTACTGCTTTTGGATATTGGCAAAGCTGGGAACGTGCTGGAGCTCTGCAGCCACCCAAGTAAATATATTCCGGTCCCCAAAGGCGAAGCAGCCGGTGCAGTCTCCCCACGGGGTCCAGCCCCAGGGAAGGTTTCAGCTCCACTCTCATCCACATCAAATCGGGCTACGGGCCTTTAAATGAGTGAATTAGGCAAAATTTGGTGTTTCTCCAAGAATCCTCCGGAAATCTGCTGCTGGAAAAGCAAGCTCATCTTAAAGCTACACACACGCGGAGCAAACAAGTTTTCCACTCTCAAGAACTGCAGAAACTCAGGATGGAAAAGATCTTTTTGGTCCTACCCAGCCCTTTTTCTGGCCAGTTTGAGCTTGAAATTGAAATCTTGGGGGTTTTGGACCCTCTCATTGTGCACATTTCTCTGGAGTTCTCACAGCGATTTGCAGGTGCCCCATGAGAAACGGGGGCGATGGGGGTACCCTGATGAGCACAGGAGATCCCGCTGGACCTCCTGGGGAAGGATCAGGCTTGTGCAAAGCCTGGCTCAGCAAAGCGGCCGTGCAGAGCGAGGCAGGTGGGAAGCAGGGGGGGTTTGAGCTGTGCCAAACCAGCGAGGTGCAAAAACTGCCCTTCTGCACCTGCGCCATCCTCAAGCCTTCCTCCTCCTCTAAACTGTGAAACGCTTCCCATCCAGCGATGCAGCACCAGCCGTTATCCCACGAGGAGGCAGAGGATGCCCACGGGGACTCGCGGATGGTTCTATGTGGGATGGAAGGGCAGCATCAGGATGGAGGGTCAGGGTGACTCATGTGGCAACCAGCTCCGCCGCAAGCTCGCCCACAATTGCAACACCGCGGAGATATTAAACCAAACCAGCCAGGGAGCCCGGCACCCAGGCAGCTTCCTAACACGCCCCTGGGGTTGCTATCAACATCCCTGTTGTTCTTCGCAATCGCATCCAACATTTATCATCCCGGGTTTACAACAGAAGCCCAGGGGCTGGGAGATGGGGTGTAACCGCGCAGGACGCGATTGCGACGCTCTCCAAAAGGGTCTTTTTTTTTCTTTTTTGGGTGCGCCGGGTTGCAGCCACCCCACCGTGTGCTGATGCTGCTCCGGCTTTCGGCCACTGTGACCCAAAGCAAGGTGTAGACATCAATCGGAGTTTGTACATCCCTCTCCATAAGCTGATTTAATTCATCCTTTTATCCGACCGGTGCAATTTTTCTTGCTTAAATGAACCCTGACACTTCGGTGCTGGGAGAGAAGGGGTAGCAAGATAAGTCTTTCGTGCAGTTTCTTGGTGAAACAGGCAACTTCAGCTCCCAAATCCATCACTGATAGAGTCACGGAATCCTGGCAAAGCCTCATCTCGGCTGCAAATCAGGGACCGGAGCATCCTGCATCCCATCCTCCCCATCCCAGCGCTGCCCTCTGCCTCCGCAATACCCCAGGTGTTTCAAAACGAAACAATCCCCCTTTTTCTTTTCGTTGTTGTTTCAACAGAAATGTTTTTTCATGGAGTTTCAAAACCACCCAGGTGTCATCACGGCCTCCGCCCCGCCGGTTTGGACCCCTCACCTAGATCAGGCCTGGAAAGGCGCCCAGCGGAGCCTCCCGCTCTGGAAACGGGATGTTCTGGTGCTGGAAACACCATCCCTGGGCTTCTGGGAGGGAGGCAGGTGAAGGTCTCTGCAGTGAGCAGATCCTGGATGGTTTGGGTTGTTATTAAGTGCAGCATTTTGTCTCTGCTGCTTTCACGCTCCTAGATTAAAAAGAATCTTGCAAAGAGCCAAACACCGAGGTGATTTATGTTTATTTTGCTTACTTAATAACCCTACAGCATGTCCTTCCCTGGGGCATTAGGGTGTATCAGACACGCATTAATTTAAATTGCAACCGTGCCTGATATTTATTTTCTAATATATTTTTATGGTAGCATTCCCCACTTATAGCCTTCTAAAAGAATAATAATAATAAAAAAAAAAGCCGGGCCACGCCAAGAAGCTGTAATCACAACCTAATAATCTTAAAAGCAATCGGGGTAAATTGTCGGTGGTGCTGACCCTGGAAAGCCGGAGAAGCAGCTCTAATAATCTGTGTTGCAGTGGTGACATCCTGGTGTGGCCACCCCTGTCCCCTCTGTTGGGGACCCAGGGGTGACAATGGGACCCCTCAAGCTGCTTCTGCTCCTTGGGGACCCTTGGGGACTCGCAGGGAGCTTTTCCAGGGGCTCTAATGAGCCTCGGTTCATTTTATTTTGGATGAGGCTGTGTAGTGCATGGGCGCGGATTTGTGCAGCACCATCTATTAGATGGTCACTGCCTGCTGAGAAATGCTGTCCTGGCATGGTATTGGTATTAAAACCACTCGTTTTTGGCACTTGTAGCTGCGTCAGTCCCCAAACAGGCAGATCCACCGGCTATAGGGTACCAACCCACCCAGGTTCAGCTTTTGAGGTTCTGGATCTGCCCTAAAGAGAAGTTCCTTATGGAAAGAAATGAGATTTCCCCCCCTCTTTCCGTGCCTGTAAGCGACTTAGATGAAGTTTATCAAACTTCCACGCTCAGAGTGGCAGCGAACGAGCCAAACATCGCTTGGTGAGTGAAACCCTATGAGGTTTAAAGGAAATTAACAATAATGGGCTATGGGTGATGTATCTGGTTCCATGTAGCTCGGCTGGTCCCCGGGATACGGTGCTGGACCGAGCATCACCGGAGCCTGCGGAGAGGAGCAGGCGGCTCCGGAGCAGCGAATTAATCTCTCATTTGCACGCATGAAAAGCAAAGCAGCCGGGCAATTAAGAGCCGACCAGAAAGTCAGGCTGGAGGCGTGGGGTACCCGTGTTTCGGTGGGATGCTGAGCATCGTTTCTGCCTCGGCTCCGGGGTTATCTGTGCCACTGGATCCCCGCAAAGGTCGAGGACCCTGAGTCATCCCCGGGATCTGGGGATTGTGGCCGTGGGGAAGCACCGGGGAGCAGGAGATGGGGATAACGTCTGGGCTTGGGAAAGATGCTCTGGTCCCAGCGGGAAGGGGGATTTTTCTGGGTTTTGGGGTGTGATGCTATCTGGCCCTGAGTCTTGATTTCCCGGCTTCCCTCCTGATTTCCCTGGTTTGGTGACACCCCCACCTCGGTCAGATTTTCTACCACGAACTCTTTCCATTTTTTAATCTGTATTTATTCTATTTCTACTGATTCCTTTCCCGACGGAGAGAACACAACGTGGACACGCCGAGCTTTAATTCGGTGGCATAATGACATTGGCATAACGGGATGTGACATTTAGAATTAAAAAAAAATAAATTATTTGCGTGGTAGGGGCTGACAGCCTCCTTGGGGCACAAAACCCCCGTTTGATGGTGATGGGAACAGCGAGGGTGGTCTGGAGCGGGGAGAGGGCTGGCGTGGGCGAGCTGGGGTGGATCGGGACCATCCCACACCCCGGTGTGGGAACTGGGCTGAAAAACCAGCGAAAACGCGAACGGGCAGCGGGGCTGGGAAATGCCAGAGGTTGGGAGTGCTGGGAGGGCCCTGCCCTGCTCCCTCCACGCAGAAATAATTGGAGGGAGAGTTTCTCTTGGACCGGTTGTATTTTTTTTTTTTTTCTCACATTTTTTTTGGTTGGGAAGCTCGGAGCAGGATGAGCTGGGGTAGGAGCGATCCTCCCTTCGGTGGGGAGGAGAAAAACCCCAAGTTTGCACCTTCCCCTGCGAGGAGGCGGTGGAACAGATCCCGCTCCAGCCACAATTAGCATCTTATCCCTTTATTCCCCGTTCAAGCCCCCGCTCTGCTCGCAGGAGGCCGGTTTGCCATCCCGGCGGCTCTGCCTTTCCCGGGATGCTCCCGAGAGACGATTCCGAAATCCTGACCTCGTTCCAAAGATCACAGAAAGCCAGGATAACGACTCGGGGCTCCTTTGAAGCCTTTTCTCCCCCTCTTCAAGCCGCGAGCAGCGCAGGAGGAGCTCGTCTTGTTCGGGGATTAATTTCCCCGCTTGGCTAATTGTTGGTTAATCACATCACCTCCCTGTGGGACATGGTCCCCATCACCCAGATGTGTCCCCGGGGTCCCCAGGGCTGGGATGGGACACGCTCCCGGAGCGGTGGCAGCGGCCCAGCCCCGGGTCCCATCAGCCGTCATCTGTTTGTCCTGGTCCCCTGCCAGCGATTGTGCCGATTCCCACACCCACTTTTCCATCGCCCTCCGTCCGTCCTCGCATGGGCGAATCGCTGGTGCTTCTTGCCACCCAGCCCTTTAAAAAAAAATTATTATTATTATTATTATTATTATTATTATTATTATTATTATTATTATTATTATTTTCTCCCCTCTTCTCTGATGGGATCAGACACGTTCGGGAGAGGGGGAAGAAAGGAAAAGAAGGCAAAAAAAAAAAGAAAAAGATCAAGAGGAAAACAAAATGTGACTCACTGCCTTCTTCATTTATTTGTATTTATTTATTGCCCCCGCCCTGCGCTGGGATGTGCAGCAGGCAGCACCGAGGCTGCGATCTGCACGGACCGTGTCCAGCTTGGCAAAGGGGTGTTGGGAACGGGGCGGGGGAAATAATTTTCTCCCCTCTTTTGGCCGAGGAAAAGAGGCACGTAGAGCAGGTCCTGGCATGGGAATTGTGTGCTTCAGATTTTTCAGGCTGCCCAGGTCTCCGTGCGAGCATCCCACCGGCATCCCCTGCCCCACACAGCACGGTCTGGAGGGTGGAAATATCTCATTCCAGCTCCTCGGCAGGGGAAAGAGAGAAAGAGAAGATAAAAGGCTGGGAAGCTCAAATGGTGTCATTAGAAACTATTAATGCTCTCATAAAAGGGCATTAATAAACATGGCAGCTCATTAGCATCCATTAGCTCCCCTCTTGGCAGGGATTTTTGGGGGCTGCCGATGTGTGATGCTCCCCTTGCCCTCACCAGCATTGAGCCGAGGGGCAACAAGCTGGGAGGGGGCAATTCCTCCCTGCAAACCATTGCCCCCGCACTGGGAAAATCCCATTTCCCACCTACAAGGGATGGGAAATTCACAGGAGCAAATGGGGCTTCACACCCGACCCCACCAGCACCTCTAGCAGCCCGTGCACGTTGCAGAGTTTGCTCCCTTGCTTCCAAAATAACTGGTTAGTATTACAAAAAAAAAAATTAAAAAAAATAAGGCAGGGTTTACAGTGCTCATCCCGACTTTCTCCCTCCCGCCCTCTTCCTGTTCTCGCCTCTTAAAAGGAGATTTCTCCTTTGACTCTCCCATCCCCGGGGCGAGCCAGAACCCGCAGCATCTCGGGGCGAGCAGGGAACCCACAGCAGCGGGGAGGAGGTTCGGCCGCTCCCCATCACCCGTGGCCAAGCCAGGAATAGCAGCGAGGTCCCCGCCGCAGGGGAGCAGCCCTACCCGGAGCTGAAATTAAAAAAGAAGCCTTGGAAAAGCGGGGGCTGGCGGCCCAGGCTGGGGTTTGCTGCGAGGTTCTGCTGGCAGCACAGCCCCACATCTGGGGGAGCGGGAACAGCTGGAGGGGCCAGGCACGCACGGCTGGGTAGAGCAGATGTGCACATCTGGGTGGAGGGGGGCGTGCATGTTGTCTGGGTATAGCCAATGTGCACATCTGTGCAGAGCGGGCATGCACATCTGGATGGGGGGGACACGTGCATCTTCTGGGCAACGTCGGCGTGCGCATCTGGATGAAGGTGGCACGCACATCTGCGCAGGTTGTCCTCGCACATCTGGGCATCCCGGGTAGGGAGGGAGCCCAGCACAGCCCCACGGCCTCGTGTTCCCCCCCCAGTTCACCTCCAGGTGCTTCTCCCCCGCACGCTGCCTTCTCCTCCCCCTGGGAACCACCCAAAATCTTACTCATCCCCTCTCTGCCATGGGGGTATTTTCGGCTCCGGGTGCCGAGCCAGCGCTGGGAGCCGGTGGCCGGGGACACTCGGCTCCCCGGTGACCCTCGCCAGCCCGTGACTCAGTGCAAAGCAGGTTTCTTTTCTTGGTGAAAGCAAAACCTCTGATCCCAAAGATCCAGGGAGCCGACCCTGTTCTCCGCGTGCACTTTTGCTTGCAGTTTATCTGATGCATCTTATTTTTTATTTCTTTTTCGGGGTAATAACTCCCAGGGCAGGTTGGGGCGGCGGAGCCCTGGCAGCGGCGCGTGTGTGGGCAGGACTGGAATAACGGGTGCTGGGGGGGGGATGTACAAGCGCTGGCAGCGTTGGTGGGAGGTGGGGGCCGGTTGGGAATAACGCAGCAGGTCAGGGGTGAGGTGGCTCTTTTGGGGCCGGGATGGGGCCAAAGCTCCCGCCACTGTCCCCTTGTCTTTAATCCAGTCCCAGCGAGATGCTCGCGGTCTCAAAGGCTCCATCCTCCAGGAAAGGAGCATCCCAGGATGCTGATGGCCCCATATGTGGGTGACAGCACCACCCGTGTGCCAAGGCATCGTGCCTTGAGCATCTCAATCCCAAATAAAATA
>VWYH01005441.1:4400-20229 GCA_013399365.1 Pampusana beccarii | reverse complement strand
CTGCTTAGCTTCAGAGATCAGACAAGATCGGGCATGCTCAGCGTGGTATAGCTGTATATATTAAAAATATATATATACATATATGTTCTCCAAGTATATCCTGATAGTATGTGAACTAAACCCTTTTTTCACGGGCGCTGCTCCCTTTCCCTTCCCTCTCCGTGTCCCCGGCCTTCCAGGGCTCCCAGCTCCCGTCACCCTCCTCCCGCCCGTCCGTGTTGTCTCGTCACCGGCTCCCAGGGGCAGGGAGTGTCCGGGCCTCCCTCTGCATGGAAAATATGACACTACGAAAACACACAGCGGATTAAAAGAGCGAGGTGCCAGGAACCAGGCGGCTCTGGAGCCTCAGAGAGCCACCGGCTGCTCTGTTTACCACCCCCATAGCTCCATACGGAATCCCACATTCCCACAACACGTTTCAGTAGCAGCAAAAATCCAAAAACCGAGCAAGAATTCATCCCTCCCCACACATACCTTGGCTTAGGGCCTATTCTTGCTCCATTCCCTTAATGCAAAGAGCTCCCTCTGAAACAAAACAGGCTGTGTAGCACCATACCTACTAAATACAGAATATTTAGACGTTCGAATTTCAAAATGTGTGGCTTTCCCTCTCCTCGGCCACAGATCTCAACAGGAACGCATCCTTGCTGGTACGTGACTGCAACTCCCTGCCATTTATGCCATTAAAAGGAGCGTGGGCCTGTGAGAGAAGTGGTGTAGGATATTATCTTCCAATAAATCAAGATATAAATTTAAATTATGAGTACGTTAAGAGGTTCACGTAAAGAATACAGGAAGAAAAGGTTCCCTCTGGTGTCATTTGTTTTTGTGACAAGCTGCAGAGATTGCTGGAACAGAAGTCCCAGGCTCCTAAATACCATCTCAAGTAGAGTTCATGTAAAAAAGAAGCGAAGCGGCACCGTCTGGATGATAAACATTCATATTTTACAACCTTTGAGTTTATTTTGATAGATCTTTTTCTAACTATATTTGTTGTCTCAAGCCCACAAGCACTTGAACAGGTTCCTGACAACGCACAAACGGCACGAAACAAATTGTAACCGAGATTACCTAACCCCAAAACCTCATTGCCAACACAAGGCCACAAATTAAATCCCATCTCTGCACTCTTGCCCTCAAACACCGAGGAATAACATCAATATACTAGAAGTTCAGAAGCCCTTCAGTCAAAAGAGCGAAATAACCTTATTAGCTAATCCAAAGCATATAGGACACCGCCCTTCTTCCCTCTAATTAATCTCACCTTGATTTACTTCTTCAAAGCCAGGACATTGGATTTGGGAAGAGTCTGGAAAACAGGCTCCTGGAAACCCAGGGCCATAATTTGCTGTATTCTGCCCTACAACATAAAGTCTTTTCCTTTTTGGAGCGACACGCCGTGAATCAAGCGGCCAGGAGACGGACGGACCGAGGAATTTGTTGTTTCGAAGATGTTCGGTGCGAAGGGAGGAAGCGTGGGATGAAGCGATTTTCTTCGTGATACCCACCGTGTATCCACAGGACATCTCTACATCTGCTTTTGGTTTCCTTTTTGAGGAAGAGAAGAGGGGAAAAAAGGGCGGGAGGGAGTACAAGACATCCTATAGCTCTATACATTGCTCAGTGGTACTGGAGAGACCGAATACATCTATATTTACTATATATCTCCTTATTGTATCTCCTCTGCAATAAATCCCTCCCTGCTTTTAACTTAGGGAACATCCAATACTATGTGAAGGCTCCCGGGAGACCTCACGTTTCACGGCGTTTGCACATAAACCTCGATGCTTTTTTATTACTTTAATTATATTTTATGGTGCATGACAACATAATGACAATTACCGGAGGAAATCCTCGAAAGGAAAAGACGAATGAGAAGAAAACTTATCCCTTGCTGCAGTAAATTGATGTATAATTCACTGGAATGATAGTGATTAACACTTACCAAAAGTTGGCTCGGCCTTGTCAAAAGAAGCATCACATAAAACTACCCCAATTAAAAAAGAACCATAAACCCCTTATGCCACACGGCTCCTGCTTCTAATGGGCTGCAGTCACATTTTAGTGTTTAAAGCAATGAATTAAAAAAAAAAAAGCACTAACAAAACAATTTCAAAACTAGATTCCGAAACCACGACCGCTTCTCTTTTCAGCAAATGATTTTATTTTTTGTGGGAGCTGATTGTGTATTTGTATCGACACAGATGCCTTTTTTGATGCTTCTGCTGCTTGGGCAGTTTTACAACGTGAAATCAGGGCAGAGGGGCAAATCAATAAGTAATTACGCTGTGCGGTAGCAATTAAAATAGATTGTTTCCCAGCCTCATAGCGAAGCTCATTGGGGAGCTGCCTCCATCTCCTGGCAAACCCTTGTACAGCAGCTCCGAACCCTCCCCAGCGACCACAAATCGCCACGCCAACTGTTTTTGGGGGAAAAATAAATGAAAATAAAATAAAAGCTGCCTTTCCACCTTGCCCAGCTGGAGAGGAAAAGCCCAGGGGAAACGATTCCCAGCTCGTTTTCCAATTGTGCACATGGATCTCTGACCCTGAAGAACAGACCCTTGGCATTGGGTTGCAAATGGCAAATCCCTTTCTCCTTTTCATAAATTAAATTGGGGGGGGGAAGGTTACCTTATAACTCAAGTCAAGGGGAAAACTGCTCTTTGCACTCTATAACATCCACACACGTGGGTGCATTAGTCTAAAAAATTAATAGTAATAATAACAGTAATAACGTGCAGGTGAGTTGAAGCCTTCAGCTGAGAACCAGGCAGTTTCCACAGGAGTTAATGGTGTTAGTGGGGCTCAGCGTGAAAACGGTCTCAGGTTTGACACAGAAAGATGAACAACCAGAAAAATAAGGACGGCTTTAAGGCTGAGAGGATCGCAGAAATACTTCTGCATCAACCCTGACCACAGGAACACAAGTCTAGGTGTATCCATCAATACCAGCATCATTTTCCAACAAATTCCTGCAATTCCATCTGGCCGAACTCACCTCGGTTCAGCATCCTTCAATCCGCTCCGGTGCGATATTCTCGTAAACCAGCTGAGAACGTGGGTGGGATTCCCTTATTTGCCAAGATTCTCCTTTTGATGGAGCTGAAGATAGCGATGGTACCCGGATCGGAACCGGACACGTCTGTCTCCTTGCCCATCCGCTGCATTTTCCAGCCAGGAAATAACCAGCTTCACCGTGCAACTGCTTCAAAAACCGGTACAGGTGACCCAAAAGCCACCAAGAGCCGTCTGCATGCAACTTGAACCTCAAAAAAAGCAACGTGAATTTACGCCGCGCAATATCAAAACCTTTTCCCATCTCGTACCTTAAGAAGCGCACGTGATTTTCCGCCTGCGGACTCAGATACGCGGACAGGGCCGGTCTGTGGTTTTAAGTCGCTCCGACACAAATGCAGCACTTTGCTGACTTTGTTGAGGCACACGTGGCCTAATCTATCAAAGCTTCTGCTCTGGCAGCTTATTACAGCTCCTAAACCTGGCTAATCCACATCCCACCAAGCATTTTTATAGCACTGAGCTCGCTTTCCGTATCAGCACAATTAAAGCAGCGACATTTGTTGAGGACGGATGAAGCTGCTGTACGTTCTCATGAGTCTTTCTTCTTGCTCTTGGCTACAACTGATGTCCTTGGATTAAAAAAAGGGGTCTTTATTATGAGGGTAAAACCTAAAGAGATGGACAATAACATTATTTCTCATCAGCGACATCGAACAGGTCGTAACTTTCCGACGCAGCAAACAATTCAAACAACACGAGCGTTGCTGAAAACCCGCACTTCGTAACGTTTGAGAAACCAATACTTCAGCCTTCCCGTAAGAAATTAACTATCAGTAAACCGTTCTTACTTTGCAAAAGCATTTCCACACACCTTGATCTGCTCCTTCCTTTCTTCAAACCATTTTCTGAAGATCCCTTAAGTTGCCAATGTACCGGCTGCCAAACTTTCCTGCAAGTTGAGGGAAACGGGACAAACCTACCAAAAAAACCCCCAGTTTCTCTTATATGGATTTACTGGAGCACATATTGAGGCTGACTTGGAAAAAGAAAAGCGCCGATATATTGATATAACAAAAAAATAGCTGCTCCTTGCCCAGAAAACGCTTCAGCAACACAAGGCGAACGCTGATTCTCTCTCGGACTCTGAAATGCGATTTATTTGAAAATGGGAGCAGATGTGTTGTTTCACTTCCAGCCAAGCTAGACGAAGTCTGCAAGTATCAGGAACATACCCACAAATTCCTTGAAGCTTAAAACTTTCATCTCTTTTCTATCCAAGAACCAGGCCTGCTGAAAGCAGCGCTGTTAGTCTAATAGCAGACTCCAGACTTAAAAATCAGTGCTTGGACGAGTGCTGCATGGGAATAAAGCCTTGAATATCATAAAACTGCAGTTTCTTCAAATAAAAATAAGGAAAAAGAGGGGAGAGGACTGAACGAGGAGGTTAATTTTATAAAGCTCTACCGCCCATCGACTTACGAACTGATCCTGGCGCGTTGTTCTTGAAGACATGAAAATCTTGTTGGTTCGTTAGTCTCAGGAAATAACCAGCTTCACCGCCGCTGCAATATTTTCCTGAAAGCACCTATTAGCAAACACCAAACTACAAAGTTCGCAAGGAGAGGTTTGCAAAGAGCAGTTTCTTTGTTAACAGGTCTAGGAAGCGCTAATGGTGAAAACAGCACAAGCTGTTGGCTCGGTCCCTAAAAACACCATCGCTTTGTTCATTTACACTGGCAATGCCAACTCATCCAGCAGCACACGGCGCAACTTAAGAAGAGCATATAAAGACAGAAAACAAGTTCCTTCTATCATTAAATAGCCTTTATTTTATAAAACATAATACAAAGCTTCTACACCATTCACTGGTGGAACATTAGTCGCTATTACACAGTAATTCAAACACGAGTTATTATTTCACACTAGTTCTGCCGTTTCCTTTTACAATTTGCTCTAACCACTACGCACCAGCCCGACGACGGGTCCCACCATGCGCTTGAAAGTTGTATTTCTTCTCCCTGGTTCTGTGATTCTATGCTGGAGATAGATTTATCATCGCTAGACCTACCTCATCAAGCCGTTCCTAATTGCTCTTTTGCCCCCTTGTTTAACTCCTAAAGCCTCAACATTGATCACAGCGCTCTTATTTCTTCTAACCAAGCTTCCTCCCGGTTCAAAGAAGGGGACTGCTCAGCAATTAAGCATATTATCCTTCAAAACGTCTTTGCACAAGGTGTTTTGCGGTCACTAAATGCCACCCTCACTCACCTGAGCAGGTATGGGCTGCACAGCGTGGAGCTGCACACCAAACCTCACCACAGGTCGGGGTCCAAACCACCAGGACTGCTCAGGAAACTCTTCTTGCTGGTCAGGTCTCAACAACCGGGCTGTTTTCACCTACGCTTCTTCAAGACTTGCTGCTGAAAGCCCTTATTCCCTGCTCAGGCTGGCTGCGAAACTCCTTTGGCTGCAGATTTAATGCACAAAACCCATCAGACGTCCTCTCTTCGCCTCGCGAGTCCACCTGAACGAGAAGCGGCACAGCTGATCTTTATACACACCTAGCTCGCTCTTTTTGACTCCTACCCATAAGCACGGCTGCAAAACACCCCGGACTCCTGCTCTAATGAGGCAAGAAGCGCCACGTCCTGGTGACAAAGTCCTGGTGACAGCGAGAAGTGCTCAAAGCGACAGAATTTTGTCTTTATACAGCGTAGCTCGACACAGACCACCTCGCATTCAGCAAAACGCAAACACCCCACGAGGTAGGTAATATTGCACCCGCTTAAAGTGGGTAAACGGAGGCAAAAAGGCTTCTTGACGTGCCCCGGAGCAGCAGCAGAGCTGGGAAAGAAACAGCGAGCCCGAATTAGCCCTTCTCGTCTCCTTTTCAAGGCTCGACGGTTGCGTCGCTGTGCAAAATGAATCAAATTTTAAGGATGAGCTCTGTTCGCATGAAGCGCTTTGGGTTTTTCAGGTGTTTGGCTCAGAGCAGAGCTGGTGCTGAGCCTCAGAATAAACCCTCAGCACAATGACAGCGATCACAAAGGAACGGGGCTTAAAAACACGCAGCGAAATAAACACCAGAAGCTGCCAAAGCGGGGGACATTTTTTCCAGTTTTTCCCTGCAAATGGGACAAGTAATGCTTATTTTTTCTCCTAATTAGGTGCACGTTTTTGCTTAAAAAGATTCTCTGACTTTCGCTTCTTTAATTATTAGGCTGTAAAATAAGTCTCTCTTACCCATTTTTCCTTAGACATTGACCTACAGTAATCGACGATCCCCAAACACTGTGACAAACTCTGGGTTCGGATACAGCGATCGCAATCTGAACAGAAATACAGGTTCTGACCCCCGTTCCCTTTAAATCGCCAAAAGCGACAAGTTCAGACTGTTTGCTGCAGTAAACCACCCTGCATTTGCTCCTTCTTAGGGTGACTTACAGCTTGGGGAAGGTATTTGACAATCCCAAGACGTGCCATTCGGTCTCAGGTTGGCTCCACGCTCTGCCAATAAGAGATATTACGGGGCAATAAGCGCGGCAGAGGGAATTTTGGCATCCTGAAGATAAATCAGATAAATCTGGCTTGGTCCGCCAGCCAGAAAAACACTTACGGGCAGGTATTGATGGGACTTCTCATAACAGAGGGCGCTGGTCACTCAAATTGCTAAAAGGAATATTTGGGGGGTGTTTGAACAGTCAGGGATGAAGAAGAGGGGAAAAAGAGAAGCGTTTCACATCGGGGGTTGTGTCTTCGGGTGTATTCCCAGAGCACCGAGTCCTGCAAGGTGCCAGTGCTGATTAGAGCTTCTGGACGCTACCAAAAAATAAGTTATACATTATTAAATAAGTTATTAAAAGGAATTAGATAGGGTAGGAAACAACGACCTACCTGAAACACTGTTCTTTCTAGAGTCACGCTCTTATCTCAACCACCAAAATCCTTCCTCCCAAAGGAAACACAAGGGTAACGAACAAAGTGCAGATTATCAGCCGTCATTCTCTATTTATGTAGCACCTCTGGAGTAAAGATCTGAAAGTGCATAACACAGATGGATCAGCTCCATCGCCCCCAATCCAGAGATGGGGGAATGAGGCACAGAGTTGGCTATGTGACTTGCCCAAGGTCACACAGCGAGATGGTGGAAGGGCCAGGAATCCCAACTCTGACGAAACACTAGAACACGCTTCTTCCCAACAGCATAAAGAGTCACTCGAGCTGTCTAGACTGCACAGGACACTGAACATCAAGATCTAGTGTTATTTTTCTCCTCTCTTCCAAAATTCTACCGGTGCTGAAGGAGTTAGCTACTAACGTTACTATTTACACGTGCACTGCTGGACTAGTTGTGTTTAGTCTGTAAAATTAGCCCTTCTTTCACTCGTATCATTTAGTCTATGCTTAGGTACACACTGAGCCAGGCCAAACACCGCAGATCAAATGAATCCATGGCGTAGCTCCATGGATTTCAGCGGAGTTACGCCAGGGATAAATTTGGCTCCGGAATCACTAACGTGTGTTGGCTCCTCTCCCGACAGCGGCATTTCAGGCACAATCCCCTCCTTGCCAGATTGCGAGCTCGAGGAAGTCGTTACTCAGCATCCAGTCAGTGGTTTTTCAGATGCCCGTTAGTTTTCAAGTATAACTCGTCGCTCCTCCGACTCCTCCAAGCGTGGTACTTCTTCATGCTCTTCCTCCTAGTGAAGCGACAGATGCTGACCATGAAAACCCAGGAGACGGCGTACATGATGACACCGCCCAGCTTGATGTACCACCTGGGTTTGGGAGAAACGAGCTCGCAGTACATCAGCCAGGCCCCCACTCCGATCCGCACTCCGGTGAACAGGACCACGAAGAAGAAATCCACCACGTCGCCCGCGAAACTGTGGTAACACCCCATCTCCTTCAGGAACCAGCGGGCCTGCAGCAGCGGGTTGGTGATCTCGCTACCAAAGATGACGGCGTTGACCTCCGCGGCCGATTCCCCGAGCGCCAGCGATGCCGCGATGCCCAAGATGCTCACCAGATGGTGGGCGAGCATCAGGGCCCCCTCTGTCTGGAAATACACACACCAACAAAGGTCGAAGAGGAAATAGCCCAAGCTAAGGCACAGCCCGTGTACCTGAAGAGTTGTGTTGGGTGACCCTGCAACACAAAGACACCAGAAAGGGCTTTACTAAAGTGCAGATGCGGGATTTGAGTCAAAGAAGGGGCGTCCACCTTCAGTGCTGGCGGGCTGGGATGAGCTTGCGCTGATCGCAGCTCAGCGGGAGGAGCCGGACACGTCACAATACCGGAATCGTTCGTCTAACAACGGCCACACGATGCGATCACTCTGCCAGATGACGCTAGCAAAATACAGTACCAGCCTCTCCGTTTTTCTCTAGAGCTTCCCATCACAAAGCAGCTCAGATATCGTTACAATCGTCGTTCCCCAAGCGGGCTGGATACTGAGGTGGTGGGAGAACCCCGCTTTGGGATCGCAACTTCGGTTCCTTACCTGGGTGACTCAGAGGCCAGGGACCATCGATAAAGCCGATGTAGGCAGAGAGACAAGTAGCGAGGATGCCGTGGGTCAGCGTGACCAGCCTGCAGCTCCACTCGTAATTCCGGTGCTTGTAGCGGCGGCAGAACCAAGCGTAGAGGGAGAGCCAGGCGAGCAGACTGCAGGCCACGCGCAGAGGCAGGGGGACCAGCATCCTGCCGCAGGGACAGACAGATAAAACACACCAGAAAGCGTTCAGCGGCGTTAGCACAACCCAGAACAGCGCTTCAGCCGTAACCGCCGAGCGCACAGGGCTGGTTCCCCATGGCGTCGCTTGAGTAAAGAGTAAATCACTAGAGAGCAGAGCTACACCACAGCATTAGGACCATCCACCTCTCCTGCTTCCCCTTCTTGCTGTCCACAAAATCGAAGCACAGGTCATACCCCAAACTTCCTCCTGCTTATTAATTTTAACCAGTTCTCCAGAAGGCCAGGCCTTTCTTCACCAGGCACTTCCTTTTACTTGTAGATTCTGTACATTCACCTCCCGTTACCCCTGTAGTATATAAAGCTATATTTTAGACTCCAGCTTTCTGAAGGGACTGTTGTGCTCCCAGATCTTCTCTAAATTATCCTCTAAATTATTACTGAGTGCTCTTTCCTTGGCCCAACCCTACCATCTCATCTTAGCCCTGCTTGCAGTCCATCACAAGAGAACAGAACTGTTGTTAAAAGCCCCCAAATACGGAATACTCCGATACCTACATCTTGTTCGTATCTATTATACCTCTCCAAGAAATACAAGATGTGTGCCATTACTCCCAGGAAGAGCGTCAGAGTTGAGTCAGACCCTGGGATGTGTGAATTTCCAGTTGTGTAATGGGAAAAGCACCACTGGTCCTGCTGGTACCTGCTGACCATTCACACCCAGCGCTGGGAACACCACAAGGATCAAACGCGACGCGGAGCCCAAGCTGCAAGGCCCAACCTTCCAGTTTAACCTGTTGCAAGTATGACCAGGAATGACTTAGAAGGCAGGGTAAACAAAGCGATTATGGTATAATGGGCCTCGGGAACACGGGGAGAAGAAATAAGGCCGTTATTAACTGCTCTGACCAGGTGTTTCCATTGACATCCCTGATACCTGAGGTCCATATGCACTCAGAGTCAGGGCAGGAAGAATCCTCATGTGACAAAAGCTGGAGAAGCCTGGTAGAAGGAAGGAAGAAGAATGACCTTGGAAACATTTTGAGGTGTTTTCCACACCTACTCACGCAAAACAGGTTTCTCCATTCCCTGGAAAGAACGATGGGGCCGCCTTCTGATTGCACATCAAAGCTCAACATCTGTCATCAGCACATAGTGTGTATATATATATATATATATTGCACCTGTGAATTACACCTGAAACGAACAGAAGCTGCCAAATTCATGTGTACTGTGATTAAATTACAAAAGATGAACCCATCATTAACCAACTGACATGATCAATGCTTTCTGACCACCTCTAAAATGAGGGGCTATTTTTCAAGTTTTAGATCCTTCTGCACGACAAGAGGGAGATGGAAAATTAAGTAACACATTGTTTAGAAGCAGAGTGCTTAGTTTATATTTAACTAATAATTAATAGGTGTATTGTGAGTAAGAAACTAAACAATTATAACTACCATCATCATTTCTTAGCATAGATGTACTGTATGTCAATATTTTCAAAAATCATAATGCATATATAACAACTATGTGAATATAAGCAACGCAAGAGCATCCAGTCGCTGGATAGAGGATGATCCCCGCGCTGATAAAATAAAGAATGTCGCTTAACAGCACAATTAACTCTGCTGTTAAGTTTATTTCTCTGTTTCAGTCCTGAGAAAGGCCAACATCCTTTAATAACATCAGTACTTATAATAATTTGTGCCACTAGCAGCAATGGGGTCAGGAATGAAAGCAGACTACAATGAATAAAGTCCAGAAAAGTCCTGCTCTCCCCAAAAGAGCTTAAAAACTAGATGTGCATTCCAAAGCACCGTTATGTGGGATGGGGGGGGTTGGGGGGGCTACAAATGACAAAATGAGGAACCCAGAGAATCCCAAAATGCCGCAAAAAGCATCAGCCCGTCCAGCCCAGCCGAGCCCGCTCCTTCCTATGGGGAACGCGGCCGCTCCGGGGCCTCCCCGGCCCCGAACCCGCACCCCCCGCTCCCTCCGCGCTTCTCCGGCCGCTCCCGCAGCTCCGCGGGGTCCGGTGCCCGCCCGGGAAGGCGCTGCCCCCGCACAAACCGCTGGGGAGACCCCGGCCCGCCCGGCCCGGCCTCGCAAACCCACCTGCAGGGACGCGGCTGCTGCGGCCGCTGCGGCGCCTCCGCCGGCCGGGAAGGGAAAAGGAGGCGGCCGAGGGGCACCTGCCGGCGGGGAGGAGGGACCGCAAGGGACGGGCACGGGAGGAGGATCGAGCCACAGGAACACAGAATGGGAGGGGTTGGAAGGGAGCTCGGAAGCTCATCCAGTGCAACCCCCGGAGCAGGAACACCCAGCTGAGGTCACACAGAAGGGGTCCAGGTGGGTTTGAATGGCTGCACAGAAGGAGACTCCACAACCTCCCTGGGCAGCCTGGGCCAGGCTCTGCCACCCTCACCAGGAAGAAGTTTCTTCTCCTCTTTCAGTGGAACCTCCTGTGTTCCAGTTTGCACCCATTGCCCCTTGTCCTGTCACTGGTTGTCACCCAGAAGAGCCTGGCTCCATCCTCCTGACACTGCCCCTTTCCATATTGATCCCATCAATGAGGTCACCCCTCAGTCTCCTCTTCTCCAAGCTCCAGAGCCCCAGCTCCCTCAGCCTTTCCTCACACGGCAGATGCTCCACTCCCTTCAGCATCTTGGTGGCTGCGCTGGACTCTCTGCAGCAGTTCCCTGTCCTTCTGGAACTGAGGGGCCAGAACTGGACACAATATTCCAGATGTGGTCTCAGCAGGGCAGAGCAGAGGGGCAGGAGAACCTCTCTGACCTACTGAGCACCCCCTTCTCATCCAGCCCAGGTCCCATTGGCCTTCCTGGCCACAAGGGCCCAGTGCTGGCTCATGGGCACCTGCTGTCCCCAGGACCCCCAGCTCCCTTTCCCCCACACTGCGTCCCTCCTAAAGCCCTTTGGGGCTGGCACTGACTCGGTTCGCAGGCCTCGCTGTGAGGTTCCATGCTCAACAGGTTGTTGCTCACGCAACGAGAAGCAGGTCACGTTCCCACTGGGTACAAACAGAGCATCGCTTTAGCCCGCGGGCACGGGAAATGAGTCCCACACCCCCATGACCCGCTTGGATCATCTCACATGTGCCGGAGATAACAGGCATGACCACGCAGCTGCAGGCAGACACGAGCCGGCTTTACGTGCACCTGATGGGAACTGACTCTTGTACAGAGCTTGCAAAACTGCGTCAGGATAGCGTGAGATTCATCGGGACGTACCCGCGGGGTTCATCATCCGGGGCATGCAGCTTCGGCAGGCTGCGAAATCACGCAGCCCTGCCCTAAGTTACGAAGCCTTAGCAATTGCTTCTCACTACACGCTAAACTGGATCTTTTCCCTCTCCTCATCTACATCCACGGAGCAGCAAAATCCAGATTTTACGCAGGACACCTAAATAAGCTTAAAAAACGCATTCCTCCAACCAACACACTTAGTCCTCTCCTAAGTTTCAGCCAAAGCAATCTCTCACACCCAGAAACTGGGCTGCCTTTTTTTTTTTCCTTCACCCTGTCAAGTTTTACCTTTTGAAACACGGATGGTGGGAGCGGCTTGTCCTGCCCCTTACAGCACTTATAACGAGCCTGTTTGCAACTGGATATCCCTCTACCTTACCATTTCAGGCCAGGCACAAGCTCCTGTTGCCACAAGACGCTCATTCTTCAGCTATTTTGGCACGACAGCCACACCAGCGTTAATAGCGCATTTGCTCCTCTGACAAAGCTTTCATCTTGCTTTCCTCCGCCTTTGCTGGACCAGGCCCCCTCCAATAGCCGTGATAACAACCGGGATGGAGCTGTTCTAATATTTAGCTTCGGATAAAGAACGGTGTTGACAGACAGAAAGCTCCAGGACTAATGTTGACTCATAGCACAGGAATTGAGCCACCAGGAACAAGATACGGTCACAGAAGAGCCCTCTGAAAGTCCTAATGAGGACCATTTAATGCCCGAGATAAAATATAGAAGAGTTGCGGGGATTTTTGTTCTAGATCATACAATGTGCAAAACTGGCATCTAGTGAGATGCAATCTGGCAAGTTAAATCACCTCCCTGCGATTGTACCAGAAGTTAGGCGTTGCTTATACACTAATTTTCTTGTTTGCTTTGTGCCGAGTCAGCCATTTCAATAGCAGGCTGAGCTCAGTTTGCCTGCAGATGAATAAAAAGCATTCAGCAAAAGCAGCCCAGGACAGGAACCTCTGCTAACAGTTGTTTGCACGCTGTAGTATCGCTACACCCTGGCTCAGCACTACGTTCGTGCTTCTTTCTGTACCTATCCTAACAAGAGCTTGCAACTCTGAAGGGTCACGGAAGGTATGAGCTTATCAACAAACGTGAACTGGAAATATATAGGGATTGGAAATGCATGAGAGTCCAAGAGCCTCCGTGAGGGCCAGGTCAAGAGCAATGCTCTGGTTTAGAAGCAAGAAAGCTGTGTGCAGTGGTTTGCTGTCCCTTCAGTGAACTAAGATTGGAAACCAAAGCCAGGCTCACCTCTCAGTCCTGGCCCAGCAGCAGCAGGTTCTCAGCTGGAAACAGCCGCTCAGGACATCTCGTAACGCCAAAGGGGTCGTCCTGCTTTCAGTTGCTTCTCCAAAGACAGCGTAGACAAACCACCTCGCAACGCAAGCCGTCTGAACCGGTCGTTCCTAGGATGAAATGCAGCGACACAGAGGCATTGGTAGTGTGGAGGGGAAAAAAAAGGCAACGTGGCATTTGTCCAGAGCAAACAGCTCAGTCTAATGGCCCGTTCTTAGGTTCCCTGTGATACTGAGTCATCGGTAAGGCAGGTTCTGGGTTCATTAGCCACAAACGTGAGCTACAGCTGAGCCTTGTGGATCCTTTACACCTCAAGCCTGAGCTCTGGAGCACACGGTTCTGTCTGTGCTTGTTTCCCCACCAATTCACTCCTTCTCGAACCACATGAACCAGAGCTTTGCCAGTCACTACCACCCTTAGCACACCCAGGCTGCTCCCAAGTCCGTTTTCCTCAGCGTTAACTGCAGTTGCCTCCTTAAGACCCGCAACAAAAGGACATTACAGCGATCGTTTCTTTTCAAAAAGAGAACAGAACTTTATTAGAAGTCCCATCGCTCGTAGGATTTTTTGGAAGTGACTCCGGCAAGAGTTCAAACCTCATAAGAGTTCATAACCTCATAACCACGCTGGCGACCTATCGGGACTGCAAAGCTCCTGTTTTTCTAGGTTATTTCATGTCATTTTTTAATCCCTCCAGACACCTTATTCTAGCCCCCAGCCATGGCAGGTATCTGCACTGAATGGGGCCAAATTTAGCGAGATAAGAGGCACGGAGGAGCCTGAACTGATTCCCTTCGGTAGAGGGAATTCACACTGAAACCCCAAGGGAAACGTCAGAACACGATGCCAAGAGGCGAAGGAAACAGGAGAACCCGTCCACACTCCAAGACCTGCTGGTGCGGAGCAGATGTTACGCTGAGATCTGCCTAAATATTACGGTCACCCCTGAAAATACAGTCACTTATTAGACTACTTAGCCATTCATTAAGTGGCTTATAAATAAGCCAACCCCAGAACAGAAAGAGCACCCAGAGAGGGCTCTTCTCTATCATCTCTCACCTACAAAACGCCTGATTTTTTAAAAAGCAATCCAAGGCTAAGCAAACACCTGCTGATGGAGTTTATTGGCACAAGTCTAATTCTTGACTCTCGTTTGCAAGGGCCAGAGTCAGTCCCAGTGAAGCGACACTGTTCTAAGATCGGCATCTGCTTGAATGCAAGTATTAAATTAAAAAATATATATCTTATTAAAAACAATGAGGTAAAACATTGCCTTACCTCAAATACCATCACTTCACACACTCCACTATATCCCTGCAAGCACCTGAATCTTGCTCAGAGGCTTTTCATCCAATACTTAGCCAAGTGTTTTGTCCAATTCCAGGTTTAGGAGAGAGTTGAGGCTCAGTAAATCTTTTTCACACCCCTTCCTGGTCCCGCTGGCAGGAAGATGGGATTTTGATTTTCCACCTCTACACCGTAAAAATGTTATTTTTGCCTCCAAAACGATTACAGAACACACAGACTGCAGTTATCAGTTGGAGACTCAACAGTTCATTGCACCCTCCTCGAGACTGTACCATTGCTGGCGAAGCAAGGGAATCAGCTCAGTAGACACACCAGGCTCCTTGGATTTCTGCTCCAACCCCGATTCTGTTGCCTTTCCTGTGTGCCCAGTGCGGATTCTCCTCCTCCAGGGGTGCCAGAAAGTCAATTCCATATCGCTTTTAGGAGTTCTTTTCACAGAAATGTGGCCTAGCCCAAGGGATCACCATCCGCACACCCGTTAATGACCTGTTAAGTGCCCGTTAGTTTTCACAGGTGCATTCACACTCCTCAGGCTCGTCCAGGAACGGTATTTTTTCACCATTTTCCTCTTAACGAAGCGGCAGATTTCGACCATGAACCCCAAGGACACCGCGTACATGGCCAGGCCTCCGGCCTTGAGGAGCCAGCTGGTACCAGGGGACGTCACCATCGCGTACATGATCAAAGCTCCTCCTCCCATCCGCAGCACCACGAAGAGGGACACGAAGAAAAAGTCGACCACCTCTCCCAGGAAAGTGTAATAACACCCCATTTCCCGCAGGAACCAGCGGGTCTGGAGCAGCGGGTTGGTGATCTCGCTAACAAATAAAACAGCGTTGACTTCTGTAGCAGAATTCCCAAGCCCCAGCACCATGATCATGCCGCAGATGCTCAGCGTGTGATGGAACAGCATGAGATCCCCCTCTGTCTGGAAATACAGGCACCAGCCCAGGTCAAAAAGAAAGTAACCCAAGGTCAGGGACAGCACATGGATCTGAAGAGATGTGTTTGGTGAACCTGAAATGAAAGATGAACATAAGTTTGGGGTTATTTGTTGATTATTTGTTGGTTAATGCATGATGTAAAATACGACTTGAATTGGTTAACGCATGGTGTAAAATACACCTTTGAATTGGTCAATGCATGGTGTAAAATACAACTTGGAATTGGTTAACGCATGGTGTAAAATACAACTTGAACTGGTTATTGCACGGTGTAAAATACGACTTGGAAT
>VWYH01005436.1:0-14190 GCA_013399365.1 Pampusana beccarii | reverse complement strand
GTTTTTCTTTTTAATTGAAAGTATGGTGAAGCTTGCAGTAAGAGATACTACACAATGCATAATTGCTTTATAAAATTACTGTAGTTACAAATAGGGCAGATTTGTTCTTGTACTCTTACAGTAAAATGCTGTCTAATGAAGATAATGTTATGTAGGTTTTTGTTCTAGACAGGACATATATATTTTAGACATGTGATATTGTAAAATTGGTCATATTTTTAGTCATCTATACCTCTTCCTAGTGTTTGCTCCATACTTTCCATGCAGTAATTGCAAGAGTATTTTAATAAACCGTTACCATGTAGTGATTTACTAGAGTGAGGTTTCAAACAGCATTAAATCTTCAGGTTATCACTAGGAGAAGATACTGGGGATTAGCTGGTAGCTCTTTCTGAACTTGTGTTGCACCACTTTTCTATTTGTAGTATTTAGGAAGTTTTTCAGAGATTTAAAATTAAGACCCATGATCACTTTTCTTCATAAAGCTCTTGACTTGAGTGGGGAGAGAGGTATGAAATCCAATATGGTTTAGAAAATCAGTAGCATTGAAAGCATTAGCCAATCTGCAGCTAAATTCAGCACAGCTCTCGTTGATGAGAGGAGCCTTCTTAGCATTGAAACCAAACAGTTGAGAAAAGTTTAATTACTGTGGCTTAAGATCTCTGGGGGTTTATTCATTATAATTTTTATCTGTTTGAAGTTATAACAGATTTAATAGAGATTACGCAAATACAAATTGGTAGTAAAAGGGTAAAATAGATGAACAGTGTTGACATTGCTGAAAGCTTTTCCTTTCCCTTTTGGTAGAACTCAGGTGCTGTCTCTCAGTGTAGAAAGGAAAAAAATTGCTGCTTAGTAGCTTTATGAGAGGAATTGTATTAAGATCTGAATGTTATGCAAGCTGTGACAAGTCTTTTTCAAAAATATGATGATCATTCCAAATTTATTTATACAAGTTTATATGTAATAAAACATGGTGGATTACTGATTTGGTATGTGACCTATGTTTGCTTGCAAATTCTAGTTGCTGACAAATACTGGAATAACTTCTCATAACTGATAGTCTCATGTGATTTAAACACAGACTAAAATATTTTAATTTCACAAATAATTTTAATTTCTGAATACTATTTCAGCTTTGAAGTTTATCATAGTCATCTGTGCCTGTTTTAACACTCTTAAGACAGAAATGTAACTTTTCAGGCATTTTATACAAAGATGGTTTTTAACATTTCAGTTAGACTAATTAATAAGAACTATGGTACGCAATTTTAACTGATCTGTTACGTTCAATTAGGTGGGACAACTTGAGTCAGCACTAAACATATGTAAGGAAGAAGTTGCACTATATTTGAGTCAGTCACAAGAAAATAAGGAGATATTTGAAAATCAGCTCAAAAAAAAGTCTGAAGAGGTAACAGCTTTACAATTCTTCTGTATTGTAGGAACACTTCTTACAAATTACTTAATCTAAAATTTGTCTGTGAAATAAGAGACAAAACACTTGCAGCAAGAACTGTGAATAGGAAGCAAGCTGGGAGTAGAATATGCATTTTGTGAGGGTAAATGGGAAAATCAGAACTAAGAAACACTGGATAAGCATAGGAAAAAGAAGTACAGAGATAAATGAATTGTTGAAAGAAGTAACAAAATCAGAATTAAGTAAAAGAAAACATTGTCTTGGAGAAAATTGAGAGCACGCTACTGCAATTTAAACATAGGTGCATATAATTGATTTGTGTTTCGAGTATCTTAGTGGGGCCTGAGGCCCCATTATCTTAGTCCTGGGCCTAAGAAAATTTTTACATTAAGCCCTGAGTTTTATCATACTTTCCCTTACAATATGAAAACAATAAATTATTAAATTTACATATTACTAGCACTAATTTTTATTTGTGGGGATGACTATCCACATGAACTAATTATCATAGTAGGCTGTTCATGTCAGTGCTGTCCTACCTGCTCAGACATGGGCTTTAGTCAGCCGGAGGTTACTAGAGCCTGTGCAGGAGGATGGATGGAAATCTATGGTCTGTGTTATGCATAAGCTCGTGATAATTACTGCTGCTTTCGAAGCCCTAAAATCTGGGTGTTCTTATACTGCATGAAGAGACTGGATGCTGTGTGAAACCTGAGGGCAGAAAATGAGATTTTGCATTTGTGACCAATGTCTTCATAAGTAAGTGACAGAGTCACTACTTCCACTTTGGGGTGAGCAGTTAGTGATTTTTTTTAATTATGTTTTTAAGAACATTTGCTGCTTCCCACCCGCACCCTCCCTCCCTGAAAATTATTGTTACTCATCATTGAGAAATCAGACCATTCAACCTGTGACAGGTTAGGCACTCAGAATTCCAGTTTTTTATTGGAATGAATGTTGTCATAGAGGGATGAAGAAACAAAGGGGAGGAATGAGAACAAAATCTCATGGGGAAAACAAGGACTTTCTGAGAAATAAAGAAGAGTGACAGAAAGAAAAACAGTTCACTAATTTAGAAATGAAAAATGTTTGTTATATATGTTTTTAAAATATTGACCAGCTTAGATATATTTAGAAAGCAATAAGGCAACAACTGGGGCTAATAAGTTACTTCTTTCCTCACTTTATAAAGCACAACTCAGTGATGAATTATGAGATATGTTATGTAATGTCAAAACCATAATGCAACATAAATTCAGAGTCAGAAGTTTTATTGAATCATAGGTGTGATTCTGTGCTCATTAAGAAGGAAGAGAATACCTGATGCAAATGCAAATAAAAATGTTTTATTATAATGGAAAATAAATGTGTTTTCAGGTTCACTATTTACAGAAAGAAATAAAACTAAAAGATCAGAATATTCAGGGTACAAGTGAACAAAATATTTGCCTACAACAAACTTTGCATCATCAGCAGCAAATGTTACAGCAAGAAACTATTAGAAATGAGGAGCTGGAAGATATTCAAATTAAACTTGAAAAACAGGTACAGTATGGTGAGAAGTGTCTACATAAAGACAGATAATTAAATGCTTTTATATATGTTTTTGTAACACATTTAAAATCTGAATATTTCTTTGATATTTGATTTGATAGTTGTAACTTCAGATATATCTAAAATAAATAATTTAGTGGTTTGTTTTGTCTTAAACCAGGTTCTGTGCTTTAAAAACTGTAGCTAGCATTAGAGTGGCTAACTACTTGGAAAATCAAACTGTAGACTGCAATTAAGGAGAGGTGTATTGAAATTCAGAAAGTTGAATCTTGTTATATTTACTAGAAACTATTTGTCTTTCAAATGCAACTGCAAAGTTCTAGTGTTAAATTACATAAAATTTTAGACTAAAGAAAACTGTGTTAAAACTCTCACTGTATGAGTTGCAACACAAGGATATATGTTTCTTTGGAATGTAACTTTGAAGTACCAACGTGTTTAAAATACCCTTTTACATAGGTATCCAATTTGGAACAAGAGCTTCAGAAGCAGAAAGCATATGCAGAAGATGAGTTGAGAAAGGCAGAGGAGAAACTTCGCTTAGCTGCTCAGGAAGCAGATGTAAACAGACAGAAGGTGGATGAACTTAATGGAACAATCAGGTAGGTTTAGAATAACTGAGAGGTATATTCTGCAAATAGACATACCAGTAAGAAAGATTGCTGTCTGAAATGGTATTCAGCTGTGTAGTCATACAGTTCAGTTTCTGTATGAGCATAGGCTGGAAATCAGAAGGGAAGTTTCTAACTAGCAGAGACATGAGTTTCTGGAACAGTCTTCCACTGGAATTAAAGTGTGTCCTGGCAACCTGTTTAGTCTTAAGATAGCACTTCATAATGCAATTAAATTCATAAATGTATCAAGTTGCTTGTAATTTTAGATAGTACATTCTAGGAGAGCTTGGTAGTCTTAAAGAATATAGTTTTAATTGTGAGAAAAGCCTGCTTAACTTGAATTTTTTTATCCCTATTTTATTCACAAATGCTTGTTGTCTTGGAGCCACTAAGGACATAAATATGTTGCTTTTGTTATTACAAGGTTCAATTTGTTCTGGTTGCTTCTTCTATTTAGACAAATTAAATTGGAGATGAATCAGTGCAAGAATGAACTTACTGGTATGGAAAAAGAAGTAGCGCAATTAAAACAAGACTCTGAAGACAAAGCAATGCAGATAAATCAGTTGGATGTTACCTTGGAAGAAGCACAGTCAGAGCTCAATGAAAAGGCAAACAAGGGTAATTTTGTTATTTTGTTTCTCAGGCTTCCTTTCATCATGCCACTTCTCTGTATGTATTAGACTGTTTTTTCCTTTTTTGTCTGTTTTATAATCAAGTACATGAGAGTCAAAATATGTTGTGGGTTTTTCTGTGAGTTGGTAATTCCGTAATTTAAAAACAAACACTAAACCTTCTTCCCCCAGACAACCCACGCTCCCCAAATCCCACAAAATCTTTTTTAATGTAACTTTACAAATTCTCTCTTTTGTGCGATGTACTTTCACCCCAGGTGAGATTAATAGGTAGTGTTCCCTATAAGTTGGTCATACAGATTCTTAATGTGGTAATCAAACAAGACACATAGATTTAATAAAGGCATATGCTATTCCCCAAAATACAGCACAGAATACAAACAGAAAACCCCACAAGAGAGTTTATGGAAATAACAAACTCTCCAGCCCCTCCTCCTCCATTATTTAATTTAATTTTACCGTACTTTTAAACTGGAGGCTTACAAGCAATTCTGCTTGCATTTTTCGTAGCACTACATATTCAGTTACTATGTTGTCTCTGTACTTTCTCCTTGGTGAAACATTTTTAGATACATCCTCATATTTCAAGTCAATTATATATTATGAGCAGAATAAAACCAGCAAAGACTTAGGTGTTGTTAAAAGGTTGTTTATAACCTCATAAGTCACTGTTTCTCTAGATTTTCCTAGAGATGGTGATACCGAAAATTGATGATGACCACAAGTGCAAGTAGGCAGTGGTGTTGCATAAAGACTCTGACACTACTAATGATTAAACGTTCTTGTGTTTTCTGGTGTGTGTGTAAAACAGTGAATGATTTAGAAGATAAGCTGCTTCAAAGCGAGACTTGCCACAGGGAAGCCTTAGAGAAAACAGCAGAACTAGAATCTGCGTTACAAAATGCCCATGGAGAATTAAAAGTTGCTTTAACGCAGCTTCAGGAATTGCAAGATACATTACAGAACGCACAGTCCTCTCTGGAGGAGAAGCATGTTGCTATTAGGGATCTAACAACTGAGCTCAGGTAAGCTGGTATATTTTTCATAAGGAAAACAGTTGTGTTACTTAGCAAATAGTTTGGATGGTCTTTTCAAATTTTCTTGCCAACTCTCTGTAATTTTTAGGTGGTTTGTGGCTGTAAGGTAACTTGATACAGTAGCTCCTTGGCTCACTTTTAATTTCTAAAAGTGCTGATTTATTTTTTGGGAATTCTGTTTTAAAATCTGCTACAATTATTTTCTGAATCCCAAAGCTGTGAAATAATTGTAAGAGAATTACTTTCTTTTATAGTGAAATTGTCCAGTTTCCTTTTTGACGGTAAATTAATGATACATACTTCTGCAGTAGTCTTTTTTTAAGAACAGTTTTCCTCGTAACCAATTAAATAACTTGAATAAGAAGTGATTGGGAGATGTCCACCTGGAATAAAGTTAAAGAAATTATTCAATTTGGGGTTGTTTATTGCAATCAATTAGTTGATTAACATTTTAGAGTAATTTGGCTTTAAGTAATAGATCTTATGATTTTCAAGCTGGATACTTGAAGCTAAGCAACTGAACGTGCATTAAGAAATTAAACATGAAAATTTCAGGTATTGCAAGAGAGAAATCGAAGACAAAAACCAAGAACTCCTTGACATGGACCAAGCATTAAAAGAAAGGAACTGGGAACTGAAACAAAGAGCAGCTCAGGTCAGATCATTTTAAGTATGTTACTGACAATTATTCCTGTTATACAGCAGATAACTTATAAAAAGCCTGCTAGGTTGAATTGCCTTCATGTATCATTCCAAACTGTACTGTTAATATAGCCACAGTGTCAACCTCAAAACCAGCTGTATGTTACCGAAGACTTATGGTACCAGGAAAATCAGGTTGTATTCCTCCAAGGGACCACAGACTACTGTTTTTTTTCTGTTCTGTTACAGGACAACTGTTATGTTGATGTTTGATAAAATGAAGGAAAGATCTGCACTGAAGTGTGCTTGGAGATGATAGATTTCTTTCCTTGTTTAGACTGGAGCATGTTTGATTAGCCTTAAAGCAGCCTCTAAATATGAAATAGCATCTTTGTTGTGAATAAATTTCTGTAGCTCAGTCTTTTGGTCTGCCTTCAGGATGAGCAGTTCATGGCAGAACTGTTCTTCTGTCACTTATAATTAGCCTTCTAATGGCTACTTCCTGCAGGAGTTACCAGCCTTCGTATACAAGAATATTTGAGGTTCAGAGAGAAGGGGTGGAGATTAAAAAAAAAAAAAAAATCCATCAGAGCGATAGGATTTTTTTTGCTTTGGCAAAATTCAGCACTTTCTAACAAGTTGGATTAGTATAATAAGCCACTCGTTATATGCTATTTAAAATGAGAAATAGGTTTGTGTTCTGTGCGTCCGAGGACCAAACATACTCAGTTACGGACTTTTTCCCAATTTTCCACTTGTCTCTTTGTGTTTGACTCTTAGTTTTTAAACAAGATAGCTAGGGTGCATTTTTATATTGGCTGCTTGAGAGAATATTCTTGAGACTACAAAGAATTTTTTTCGTTCCTTTTGCTATCCTATTTTGTAATATTACTTCAAATCTGCATACTAGTTCAAAATAAATTATTTCCTTTTCTTTTTTACCTCTAGATTACACAGTTGGATATGACAGTTCGTGAACATAGGGGAGAAATGGAACAAAAAATAATTCGATTAGAGTGCAATTTAGAGAAGTCAGAGTTAGAAATTAAGGAATGCAACAAACAGGTAATTCTTGCTTAAATTAAAACCCAGTTTCCTTAACAAAGGGCAGCTAATTCTATGAGAAAGTCTGGTCCACTGTAGCTGGCCAGGTTTAATCTAGAAGAATAAAACTGGTTCCTTATTGTAGAGACAGGGAAGGAGGGAGTATCTTAATAATGTACTAGCAAAATTTAATTTAATGTTTGCCAATTTAAACTAAAAAATTTGCAGGAATAGATCAGTATAAAAATGGAAATGTATTTTCTTTTACTTGATATGGTATAGCTCCCAAACTGATCTTTTAATAAAGGAAAATGTTGACAAAAATAAAATGAAAAATGTACAAAGGAGTCCAAAGTCAGAGGTAATACTGACAGTATTAGTGAGCCTTTCAGGTTTGTTTTGTGTGTGTGTATGTTGGCTTTTTTTCCCCTTTAAATTTGTTCTGATTTTGGTAAAATATCTGTTCTGATTTAATTGCATTTTCTGTTCAGATTAAGATCTTAGAGAAGAAACTTCAGCACTCTAAAGATGAGCTTCGTGAAAAAGAGTTTGAGTTGCTCCAGAGAGATCAAGAAATAAATCAGCTGAAGAAAAGAATTGAAAGAAAACAACAGACCCCAGAAGCTCTTGAAAATGTAAAATGTTCCTTGGATACACAAATTATCAATTTTTAATGCCATTACTGTAACTGCCTAGAAGGAACAACATGGTGTCTCTTTAGAATAAATGTCATTACTTCTCCCCACGTAATTCTATTTTATATCCTGGTGTTTGCTGAATCTTAATCCCCTAAAGTTAAACCAGTTTAATGATTTAAAAATTACAGTTTTAATGGCACACTCTTAACTGTTTGCTTTATGGAGAAATTTGAATATTGATTATCTTTAGTAACTTGATGTTCTCTCTATGAACATGGTCTTCCTTGAAATGAAATGAAACAATACGCTGTATGATGAGATACAGTAAATTGAGTGCAGAAGTTTAAAGAGAGGTTTTGATCACAGGTGTTTTGTTTCAGGGGCAAGAATTGTGAAGGAAGGAAGGAATGTTTCCCATTGGATAAGCAGCAACCCAGGAATGCTGTTGCTGGCAAAGTAATTGTGCATTCAAAGAGGAAATTTTTGTATTGTATTTGTAAATATGTGGGTTTTTAGTACTGACACAAATGACAACCTTTTTATTTTTCCAACTGGTTTTGAGCTTATCATCTTGCTATAATAACATCTTAATTTATTTTTGAGAAATAAACTTTATTTTTTAAGTATCTTGAGTTGTAGAAGTTAATTTCAGCTGTCATTTTTTCCCAATTATTTTAAACTGTTTACTTGTGTTTCACATCCAACTTCTAATTAAGCGCACAATGGTATTACCTTATTAACNTAACTGCCTAGAAGGATCAACACGGTGTCTCTTTAGAATAAATGTCATTACTTCTCCCCACGTAATTCTATTTTATATCCTGATGTTTGCTGAATCTTAATCCCCTAAAGTTAAACCAGTTTAATGATTTAAAAATTACAGTTTTAATGGCACACTCTTAACTGTTTGCTTTATGGAGAAATTTGAATATTGATTATCTTTAGTAACTTGATGTTCTGGCTATGAACATGGTCTTCCTTGAAATGAAATGAAACAATATGCTGTATGATGAGATACAGTAAATTGAGTGCAGAAGTTTAAAGAAAGGTTCTGATCACAGGTATTTTGTTTCAGGGGCAAGAATTGTGAAGGAAGGAATGTTTCCCATTGGATAAGCAGCAACCCAGGAATGCTGTTGCTGGCAACGTAATTGTGCGTTCAAAGAGGAAATTTTTGTACTGTATTTGTAAATAATGTGGGGTTTTTGTACTGACACAAATGACCACCTTTTTATTTTTCCAACTGTTTTTGAGCTTATCATCTTGCTATAATATCTTAATTTATTTTTGAGAAATAAATTTTATTTTTATTTTTTAAGTTAATTTCAGCTGTCATTTTTTCCCAATTATTTTAAACTGTTTACTTGTGTTTCACATCCAACTTCTAATTAAGAGGACAATGGTATTACCTTATTAACAATTTTTGTTTGGAAATATTTTACAGGTTTTTTTCTTTTTTGGACACATACGATGTTGCAGACACAAAATCTTATAAGTCAACCTGTTCGTAAGATGGTTTAGGACACTGATTTGATCATAGACACTGGCAAAAACTGTTTGCTTTACTCCAGACATATCTTTCAAATGCAAATGTGCGTGGGCCAGGGCCATAAAGCTTGAACCCTTTTTTTCCCCCAAGCCAAAATCCATTAAAAAATTACCATTGATTAAAATGGCACCATAACTGTGCATTCTAAAACATATTTCTTTCCAGTTTTCACAAAATACTACACGATTTATCTAGTACATATGGCTAAGTGGCCCCAGTTTCTAACAGAATAATAATCTATGTTTGCATAAGTGTCAGAAACTGGAAATATGATTATGAGGCCTAAATCAGAGTCTGATTAATGCAAACATGATTTATGTGCATTAAGATGTAATTCCTACTTCAGAAAATCAAGTTAGTAAAGTTATTTGATACAAAGCAGAGGAACAGAATTGAATGTATTGCAATTTAAAGATTAGGCTCAAGTGTTTTGTATGTCAAAAGTGCATCTCAGCCAACAAACTTATCTGTTGTATTTCAGCAGCTCTGCAGGTGGAAGTGTGATAAACTCCTTGGGTAGTAGGTAGGTCTTTCACCGTTCATGGAAACATGTTCCACAAATGCAACTGTTCTACTTTAGGCAGTTATACAAAATCAGGCACACATTTTGCTACATTTGACAAGGTCAAGATACACTCATCTAGAGTATTTCTGCAGTTTCAGACTATTTATATTGCTATTATGAAAATTATGATGTAGCAAAAATATACTGTTTACTTACAGAAATAAATATATTGTGGTTTAGATCAAGTTATTTGTTTCTCTCAATAATAGTANAGGCTCAAGTGTTTTGTATGTTAAAAGTACGTCTCAGCCAACAAACTTATCTGTTGTATTTCAGCAGCTCTGCAGGTGGAAGTGTGATAAACTCCTTGGGTAGTAGGTAGGTCTTTCACCGTTTATGGAAACATGTTCCACAAATGCAACTGTTCTACTTTAGGCAGTTATACAAAACCAGGCACACATTTTGCTATGTTTGACAAGGTCAAGATACACTCATCTAAAGTATTTTTGCAGTTTCAGATTATTTATTTTGCTATTATGAAAATTATGATTTAGAAAAAATATACTGTTTACTTACGGAAATAAATATATTGTGTGGTTTAGATTAAATTATTTGTTTATCTCCATAATGAAAAACATTAGAACTAGGTTGACCAGTGTAATAATTGAAAAATATTAAACTACAATTTTTTTTCCTCTCTTTAGGCAGATCAATTTGCCTTTAGGCTAGAAATCTATGCATTAAATTTCAGGAAGCTGCTTTCCCCCCCCCCCCCCTTCTCTTAAAGCAAAGGAACATGTAAGCCCTTCAAATGGTGATTTCAAGTGGAAAATATAGCCAATCTGGAATTACAGTTGCATCACACCGCTAGTGGAATTCCACTAACGTAGCATTGCATTAAAGCCTCACTTGCTCCTCCTACATGCACTAAATATAAATGTGCATGAGCAGCAAAAGCAATTTGCCTAATATCTGAATCAGCTAAATGGCATTTGCACTAAAATTGTGTATCTCGATGCTAACTTCTCTGGTAGAACTCTGTGGGTCAAACCTGATTAATAAGTAGAATCATAATTACATTTTCTCATTAACTTTTGATGCTGTCTTGCTATTTTGTTGCTTGCCTGAGAAGTTAATGATTCCACCTGTTATACTGTTCAAGTGAATTTATTTGTTTGGATAAGGAGGGGCATTTTTTTTCCTAACATCATAATTTCAGTTAAATGTTTCTGTAGAGTCCTACTTTTCTTAAGTAACTAACCAATTTACTTCTCTGCAAATCCTGCATTGCCTCAACGTGGAGTTATTGAATCTTGGAAAACATTTTTCTATATATAATGGCATTGCAATTAGCTGAATACTGTTCAGAAGGCTAATTGCTAATTAAGGTGGGTTTTTTTCTGTCACTCAGGTTGGTTTATAACTTTCACAAGAGTGAACACCTTTAGCAGTGGGATCCCACTTTGTGTACAGTTTATTTTCCATAGACATGAGTGGTGAATTTCACACTGCAGACCAATTGTAATTGGGGCAAGGCTGTTCCTGCCAGTAGTATGCAATCTGGTTATTCCACTATTTTAAAAAGTCCATGTAGCTTACAAATGTCTCATTTTAAAGATGAATCAAGTTTCTGTTAAATATAGCCCATGTTGATAATGCAGATTATAAACTCATGCAGGAGCATCTGCTTTGTGTTTTTGTCTAGTTGGAGATTATCCCTTAATCATGCAGGGCCCAGGTATGCATTTTCAGATTTGTTGACTCAGGAAAGCTGGAGATAGCATTAAAGGCTAATAACATTATACTGGAGCTACATTTAGGTTGTTGCTCCTCTGAACAAGAACTGTTGCTTGAACCACCTTGTGAAAAGAATGGCGAGAAGAAATGTCCTTATCACAGGTTGCTCCTCAGGAATTGGATTTGCCTTAGCTGTAAAAATGGCAAAAGATGAACAGAAAAAATTTAAAGGTAACAATATATCTGTTATTTATCTTTATAAAAATATATTCTTCAAGGCAGTACTGTTTTTTCCTCTGTGATCTAACAGGTGATTGTTCTCAGTTTGGTGACTTGTTTCTTGTTAGTTTCCCTCCTCTTACTGTCATGAAAATGCAATACAGTGAAAATATACTGCTTTCTGTAAGCAGATGCTGTTTCTGTACCTATATTGAAACTGAACAGCTACTTGAACTGAATAGTTTGCAAAGGAAAAAAAAAGCAAAACCACTAGTGTAAAAACAAATAGCTGAAAACATCTGAGGTATGCTACCTTGGATATACATTCACAGTTGTAGTTAGCTTTGCTTCTGGCTACTAAAATCTTTGTTGAATGAAAGGTACGTGCCCATTTGAGGACCAAATAAAAGAATTTAGGAAAACAGTTCTTAAATTTGCAATTTTGTCCTTAAAGTAAGTTTCATTATTCCAGTCCTGTGTAGGCATAACAGGGTGAAAAAAGGGGTTGGGATTTGTCTTTCTCCTGAAAAATGAGATATTTGCTATGATTAAAAATGGCTGGCAAGGCAAATACAGCAATCTGTGGTAATTCAGTTTCTCGTGCTTAGTCTTACAGTATTTTATTCCTAACTGACTGGATGCAGATTCACAGTCTTCTGGGTAGTTAGGCCACATTAATGATAAACTTAATCTCTATTTTGAGAAGTAGCTTGCAAAAGTAGACATTTTTGCAAACCTAAGGAAGCATCTGTCTTCCACTTTTTAATAAAATTATGGTTGTTCTGCTAAACATGTTGACAGTGTTTAAAAAAACCCAAACCAAAACAAAACCTAACCCAACCCCCAAANAAAAAACAACAACAAAAAACACAACCCCCAAAAAACAAAACCAAAAATAAAACCCAAACCACTACATCTGGAATTCAAAATTATGTTTTAGGTACCTAAAAATTATTTGGTGGAATAACTTGATACTCATTATTTGAAGTTTTGGTGATAATATTCTCTTCATACACTGTATGTTTTTCATGTGCATAGTGGTTTAATTCTCCTTTTGAATTTTGTGAAGGTTTCAGAACCAGACTCTGGGAAATCAGTGGCAATATATATTGAAAGTAGATTCTTTCTACCTTAAGTTTCAAAGGGGGTTCTATCACTGATAGTTAAGATATAGATGTAAAAGCAATATTCTTTAATACTTCTCAGTAAGACTGCCACGGAAAGTTTTATTTCTGATAACTGTTGCTTCTGGTGTGTTGCAGTGTATGCCACAATGCGGAATCTGGCCAAGAAAGAGCCACTCGAGGAAGCTGCAGGTTGCAGGCTGGGCAAAACTCTCGAAATTAAACAACTGGATGTCTGTAATGAGCAGTCTATTAAAACATGTGTGAATAGTATCCCTGACAGAAGGATTGACATCCTAGGCAAGTATAGGATGCACATGCTATGAACAGATAGCAGTTTTCTATTAAACATCTTTTCAAATACTCTGGAGAAGTTTCATTAGTGTATTTTTTTTAAGGATCAAAGTAATCATAATTATGTAGTGTATTCTGCTCAAGATTTTTAAGGCTTCGTGCAGACATGAATAGATTAAATCTCATCATGCTTCTATGAAGTAGGGAAGCTTGTTCGCCATGTTTACAAAGGAGAAACTTGATCACAGAGAAGTGTCTTGGATGATACAGTTTGTAGTAAATGTGAGAATTTTTGCCTAAATTGGCATCTTCATGTACAAGACTTTCTGCCTTATCGATGAAGCGTAGCCCTATGTACAAGGAAGGCAAACCGCATTTGGGAACACTCAAGTAAAAGAACAATGCAAAGAACATTAAGGGTACTTCCATTTTGTCTGAGAATTGTTACTTTACAAATCATTCAACAAGAAGTGTTTTCAGACTGCTTTGCTAAAAATAAGTATTAATATGTTAGTAAGATGGAAATTGCTTACACTATCAACTATTAAATCTTCTCTAATAGAAAGTTATGGACCTGCCTTTATTTTGATTAATTATTAAAGCACTGCTTAACAAGCTGCTTCCGCAAACTGTATTATACTCTAATTTGACACACTGGTTCTAGTGCAGAATGCCAGTTCTATCAGTTGTTTCCCACTTACAAATATCCAGGACGAAAAAAAAAATAAAAATCAATGGAAGTGTGTGGTTTGTGTTTCTTTTGTTTCGTGGATTTTGTTTGTTTGTTTGTTTCGGTTGGTTGGTTGGTTTTTTTACCTTGCAGATGTGAATGTTAAAAAAATAAAAAGCAGACCAAAATATGGCCTGGTCCATCAATTTTTGGAATGGAGACTTCTGTTCATTCCTGTGGGTGTTGTCTGTAGTCTCTAATCCTTAACACTGAATTATAAACAAATATAGATAATTCTTGGATCATTTTCCTGTAATCCTTTTATAATTTAAAGAAAAATGACTAGTCAGGAATAAATCAGTTAAAATGCAAAACATCAGATAATTTAAATTGGATTAAAAGCATAATTAAAAATTTTTAAAATGGAAATTTCAAGTGTATTTGCAAAGGTTTAGTGACAGAGTAACATCTTTTAATCCTTTATTTAAGGATTATTTAAGGATCATTT
>VWYH01005435.1:71390-88157 GCA_013399365.1 Pampusana beccarii | reverse complement strand
GCTGGTGAGGGGCTGGAGAAGGAGGTTGAGGGAGGATCTGGGAACAATTTCTTCCCCAAAGGGCTGTGGGGCATTGGAACAGGCTGCCCAGGGCAGTGCTGGAGTCACCATCCCTGCAGGGTTGGACAGACGGACATGAGGTTCTCAGGACATGGGGCAGTGCCAGGGTGGGTTATGGGTGGACTTGGTGACCTTGAGGGGATTTTCCAACCAAAACGATTCTGTGTTTCTATGATCACACCTCGGTTAGAAGGTGAACAGGGAGCCCGAGCCCCAGCAGGAGCACAGCGAAGCAGCTGATGGCAGAAAAAGTTTGCCTGATGTGGCTGAAGAGCTGCACAACGGGATGTGCGGGACGGCAGCAACGGCACTGACAACCAGCTCTGGAGCCCTCAGCACAGGACAGACATGGAGCTGTTGGAGCGGGACAGAGGGACACGGGAATGGGCCAGGGCTGAACAGCTCGGGGAGAAAGGCTGAGAGAGCTGGGGGTTCAGCCTGGGGAGGAGAAGCTCTGGGGAGACCTTAGTGAGGCCCTTCAGTAATTAAAAGGGACCAATGAGAAACATGGGGACAGACTTTTTATCAAGGCCTGTTGTGATAGGACAAGGGGTGATGGTTTTAAACTAAAGGAGGGAGATTCAGGCTGGATATAAAGAAATTTGTCACACTGAGGGTGGTGAGAGCCTGGCCCAGGTTCCCAGAGAGGTGGTGGCTGAACCATCCCTGGAGCCATCCCAGGCCAGGCTGGCCGGGGCTCTGAGCAACCTGAGCTGGTGGAGATGTCCCTGTCATGGCAGGGGGGGCACTGGGGGTGCTTTAAGGTCCCTCCAACCAAACCATCTGTGATTCTCTGATGGGCACCAGCAGCACCCAGCCCCCCGGCACTCCCAGGAACACGGCTCATCCCATGGGTTCCCCATCCCCACGGCAGGCAGCACGGCAGAGCCCCACCGCCCGTCCCTTGGGAAGCCAGCGAGACCTTCCACGGGCTTTGACACACCACAGCCCCCCAGGACACAGCAAACCCCCCCCCGTTTGCCACCCCCTCCCTACGGCCGCCACGGGGCTCTTGCACCCAAGCCAGAGGAGCCACCGGAGCACCGGAACACGGTGCCAGCCCTTACCTGGCGAGCACGGCGATGCCGTCGTGGTGCCTCTCGGGACTGGCCATCAGGTCCCAGCCGCCGGCGCTGCCCACGGCCACAGCCACCTCCTCGCTGCCCCCCCGCGCCAGCATCACCTTCAGCGTCTCCACCGCGCAGCTGCGGAGAGAAGCGGGGTGGTGAGGGCAGGGCAGATTGCCTGCGCTGCCTGCAGCCCTGCCTGCACCGCCTGTGCTGCCCACATCCCTGCCTGCACTGCCTGTGCTGCCTGCATCCCTGCCTGCGCTGCCCGCAGCCCTGCCTGCATCCCTGCCCGCATCCCTGCCTGCAGCCCTGCCCGTCCGGGAGGCTCCGGTGCTCGAGGATGGGATGAGTTACGCGAGAGCTCTGGCCAGAAGGAGACAAGCCCATAACTCACAGCCACTTCAGTTGACACCGTGACGTTTGGCGTCAACGTGATCCAAGACAATGGACTGAAAAGTAAAGAAGTCCAGAAGTACTTTAAGGAGGGGTGGGTTGGTTTTTTTTTTTTGCATTAATATTTTATAGGTAGGGATTATTTTGCTGCAAGCACAGGGCAACATATGGGAAACATACATTATCCTGTCAAAACAAAACAAATATTAGCGATGGATAAATCTTTTAGCTTTCTGTGTAAGCCAGGGGAACGTAGTTACCACACACACAAAGAAAACATAATTCAGTAAGAGCGTCTCAGCACAAAGGTTTATGGGCTGGTTCCTGCTATTTTGGCTTCTCGTAGGGGCGACCTAAGCCGCGGTGACAAGGGACCGGTGCTTGGAGGGACCGTCACCCCCGGGGCTGCGCTGGGGCCACGTCCCAGCCCGCCCTAAGCAGGGTCACCTTGTCACCTCTCACGTGTCCCACATTCAGGTTAATGATGGAAATAAACACCAACCCAAAGAAAGCAGGACGATGAGGGTTTGCTGAGCGCACTCAGCTCCTGCGCAAAGCCCCGGCTGGCGGAGAGAGCCCCTCGGCACATGATAGCATCCCTGCATCAGGACCACGGCACGGCAAGGAACTAATTACTAATTAAAGAAAACCTTAGGCAGAAGGATCCTTGCACCATCTGTCCATGCCGAGCTGCTGGTACACGTAACAGCCCTGGTTTTACTGCTTTGGAGTCCGGCCACGCAGGTTTTTGGAGTTTCTCAGCCCGTTTCCAGCCGGGGGCGGCCCGGGCCGCTGCAGGGCTCCCTCGCCACGAGCTGCAGCCCAAATGGCAGAGGGACGTGCGAGCATCTCCGTCCAGAGAGGCCCTTGTGCAGAGCAGGCCTCTGACCTTGAGCGTTCCCCCTTGAATGTTCCCCCTCCCATCCGCCTGGAAGAAAAGCCGGGTTCCTTTCCGCGGTGGGCTTAGCGGGGAGGTGCAGCACCCACCCAGGTTTGGGGCAGGAGAGCCGGCCTCGCGCCAGCCGGGGGACGTGGGGACCCCCGTCCCGCAGCGTCCCGAGGACCACAAACGTTTCTGCAGAGCCGAAGAACCTCCACATGCTTTGAAACTCAGAGCTTGCGCACGGGTGAACCCGTCACTGAGTCCAAGAAGGCCGCAGGGGGATTTGTTTTCTTGCAGCATAAGAAAACAGCAACAAAAAAGCCTCACGGCAGAGGCCAGCGAAGGCCGAGGAATGTCCCACCAGCCCCTTGGCTGTGGCCAAGGTCTGACCGGCAACGTCCCAGCACCGGCCCGGCGCTTGCGGCGGCTCCTTGGGAGGGGCCGTCCCCGGCAAAGCCCCCAGGTTCCTCTCGAACCCCCCGAGGCTCGGGCTCCCGGCTGCAGCTCCGGGCTCTCCTGCTCCTCCACAAGGGCTGAAGATCCCGCAGCGAGGCTGCTCCCACAAGACAGGCGGTTAACGCCGCTCCTTCCCCAGGTTTGCTTTTTCCACAGTGTCCTATAGACACTTCCTTCCTTTCCAACAAAATCCCGTTGTCTTCCAGCCGGCCTTTCCTGCCAAGCTATCATATTCACCTTTACCATCTCTCTTTGGCATTTAAATATCATGAAGAACTTCGAATTCAAAACGCGTACAGGAAATTACTTTGATATTGTAACCAGCTCCTGGGACAAGGCTGGAATTTCACATCCCCGCGGTTTTTTCTCCGCGTTGGACAAAGACTGTTCCCCCTCCATCAATCAGCCATGACTTCATGGCCACGGCGACCGGCCTGCAGCCCTGCACAGCGGGACAGAACCGGCGCTGGGAGAGGAACCGGGACGGGGAGAGGAACGGGGCTGGGAGAGGAACCGGGGCTGGAAGCAGAACCGGGACGGGGAGAGGAACTGGAGCTGCTAGTGGAACCGGAGCTGGGAGCGGAACCAGGACTGGAAGCAGAACCGGGACTGGAGAGGAACCGGGACTGGAGAGGAACCGGGACTGGGAAAGGAACTGGTGCTCAGAGAAGAACCGGGACTAGGAGCAGAACTGGGACTGGAAGCAGAACCGGGACGGGGAGAGGAACGGGGCTGGGCGAGGAACCGGGGCTGGAAGCAGAACCGGGACGGGGAGAGGAACGGGGCTGGGCGAGGAACCGGGGCTGGAAGCAGAACCGGGACGGGGAGAGGAACGGGGCTGGGCGAGGAACCGGGGCTGGAAGCAGAACCGGGACGGGAGAGGAACCGGGACTGGGAAAGGAACTGGTGCGCAGAGAAGAACCGGGACTAGGAGCAGAACCAGTGCTTGGAGCAGAACCGAGACTGGGAGAGGAACTGGGACTGGGCGCAGAACTGGTGCTCAGAGAAGAACTGGGACTGGGAGCAGAACTGGTGCTCAGAGAAGAGCAGAACCGGGACTGGGAGCGGAACCGGGTGGGATTCCCAGCGCCCCCCCTCATCCGCAGGGGTTTCTGGCAGCAGCCGGGGTGACACAGCCCCTCTCCCTGCTCCCCAGGAGCAGGCGATGTCACCAGGGGCTCACAGCCACAACGCAGAGCCAGGACACGGCTACTGCAGACTGGCACTGCAAGACCAAGGGGGGATTTGAGGAGCAGCACTAGGACACCCAGCACGGTGCTTGTGTGATGGTCACATCTGGGGAGCGGTGACGAAGGAGCCTTTTTCCCGTCCTGAGGACACAAGCACCACGTGTGACCCACGGATGGAGGTCAGAGCATCGCCAGTGCACCCACATTCGGACCAGCCCTGGTGATGCGATCCGGGGGCTCAGACCAGCGAGAAAGCCCCCAGGGCACCATCCTGCCCAGCTTCGCCCAGCAAAGCCGGGACTAAGTCACCAGCTCCATCAGCAGGGCTGCTCCCAGGGGCTGCGGGAGAGGGGCTGGGGGCTCCTCCATCGCACTTCAGGGACGCGGGTGTCGAAGAGCTGCTGGCTGCTACCGATCCTCTGGTTGCTACCGATCCTCTGGCTCCTACCGATCCTCTGGTTTGTACTGATCCTCTGGTTGCTACCGATCCTCTGGCTCCTACCGATCCTCTGGTTTGTACTGATCCTCTGGTTGCTACCAGTCCTCTGGTTGCTACCGATCCTCCATCTCCTACCGATCCTATGGTTTCTACCGGTCCTCTGGCTTGTACCAATCTCCTGGTTCCTACCGATCCTCTGGCTCCTACGGATCTCCCATCTGGCACATCGGTTTTTCCCACAACAAGGACCCAGGGGCTGTCACATCCCGAACGTTCGCTCTCGTGCTCAACAGCTGCCATGGGAGCACCCGGACCCGAGCGTGGGCAGGGACATGGGCTCATCCAGCCCCAGCCCCCTTCAGCACCCCCTGGTTTGTGTCTCCAACACTGTTTGGAGTGTCCAGACGCTTCTGGAGGAACAGCAGGTGGTTCTGGCTCCGGCGTCTCCTTCCCTGGGGGGCAACAACCAGTTGCTCCGAGTCCCCTGCAGTGCTCCCCGTGTTACGGCACAGGCTCTGGCCGAGATCTGCCCGTTCCACTCATCCAGGAGTCACCATGGGGTAGGAGCATGACGAGAACAGACGGCTCTGGCTGCTGGAGCCCAAAGCCACAACAGCAGCGCAGGTGTCGGATCCCATCGGGGGTTTGCACGAAGTCACATCCCAACCACGGCCACAAAACACCCTGAGGGGACAGGGCAAGAGCCACGAGCTCGGGGAGCGCCAAACAGCCACGGGACAGCCACGATCGGCCTTCGCCAAGCCACTCCTCCCGCACTGTGGGTTCTTTTAATTCTGTTCTGACATGTGGTGTAAATAAAAGCCTAACGAGACGGCAGCGCTGCCATCCAGCACAGCACCTGGTTCCACTCATCCCCTCCCCGCTGGAGGAGCCAGCGTGAGCAGCAGCTTCGCGAGATGAAGACGGGGCCACCGCGGCACGGAGCAGACCGGACACTGCTCAGTGTGCCTCGTGTCACCATCTCGGTCATCCTACTCAGAGGAAAGAAACACCTTTCTTCACCATTGGGATTTGACAAATGGAAAGTCAAGAGGTGCAGGGCCCTTCTAGCTCAGTCCCGCTTTGTCTGCTGGCTCTAGGGGATCCTCCAGGCCTTTTTTCTTTTTCCTAAGACTAATAATGGCCTGTAAAAAATCCCAAGTCTCCTTGGGGCTAACTCAACATCCCCATAAATATAAAGTGCTTTAAAGCAAGTGCAGGTACTACCAGCTGGGCCGTTTGCTGCAGGACGAGGGCACCCGCGGTGACATCGCTAAGGTCGCTCTCAGCCTCTCTTCTGCAGCTGAACAGCCCCAGCTCCCTCAGCACCCTCACCAGAAGGACGCTCCAGACACGGCCAGGGCTCCAGCAGCCCCAGCGCCCCGGGGTGACAGCCCCGCGCTCGCGGAGGGACACGATGAAGCCCCAGGGTGGGACGGTCCTGCAGCCCATCTAATGGGCTCTGCCCCCGTGGCGCCCCAGCTCTCCCAGCACCAGGGCTCTGCTGGGAGCCTCCAGGAGCTGGTGGTGCTCAGCACGTCGGGCAGGGCTGGGAGCGGGGGTCAGGGCAGCGCGGACTGAGACTGAGATGGGGACACGGTGGGGGACGCAGATCTGGCCTGGGACACAGACCTGGGACAGGGACACAGATCTGGGACAGGGACACAGACCTGGGATAGGGACACAGATCTGGGACAGGGACACAGACCTGGCACAGGGACACAGACCTGGGACACAGACCTGGTGTGGGACACAGACCCCGCCCAGGGACACAGACCTGGGATAGGGACACAGATCTGGCCTAGGACACAGACCTGGCCTGGGACACAGACCTGGCACAGAGGAGGATTCAGCAGCTGTGGTGACTCTCCCCGTGCTCAGCAATGAGCCCTTGGGGATTACAGGAGCTCTCACAAGAGAGAAATAACGTTTACAGCAACAACCTTTTAAAAGTCCAGAGGAGGCCACAGAAATTATTCGAGGCTGGAACAGCTCTGGGAGAGAAAGGCTGAGAGAGTTGAGGTGTTCAGCCTGGGGAGGAGAAGCTCCGGGGAGACCTTAGTGTGGCCTTTTCATGCTTAAAAGGGTCCAACAGGGAAGATGAGGACAGAGTTTTGTTCAGGGCCTGTTGTGATAGGACAAGGGGTGATGGTTTTAAACGCAAGGAGGGAGATTCAGGCTGGACATGAGGAAGAAATTGCTGCCCTTGAGGGTGGTGAGAGCCTGGCCCAGGTTCCCAGAGAGGTGGTGGCTGAACCATCCCTGGAGCCATCCCAGGCCAGGCTGGACGGGGCTCTGAGCAACCTGAGCTGGTGAAGATGTCCCTGTCATGGCAGGGGGGGCACTGGGGGACCTTTGAAGGTCCTTCCAACCCAAACCAGCTGTGATTCTATGACAATCCGGAAGATCCCGCCCCAGAGAGAGGCCGGGACCCTCCTCAGTGGTGAGGGACCCCCCGGGCTCTAAGCACCGATGGACGAGCTGGACTGCGGTGGTTTGGCACTGCCACCCCTACCTGAGGGACAACGGCATCGCGGCACAGCTGTTCGCTCAACAGGCAGCGATTTGGTGTGACTAAGACGCAATGAAACCAAAATGTTTGCTCTTTCCAGCTTCCCCTCCTCATCCTTCACCGAAAGGGAGCCGTCCTCCCTCCCCAAAAAAGCTCCTCCGCCCCCGCCGTGCCCACGAGCCCCGGGGGACCCCGCACGAGAGCCAGCCAGGATTTTTCGGGAGGCTGCGGCAATAACCCAACCCCGCAGGGCTCTGGCACCGGGGCTGACCGAGCTCATCTTGCGCTGCGCCTGATTTAACGCTTCCCAATTTAGAGATCGTGTTCTGCAGAAGAAAACACACCAAAAAAAAAACCACCCCAAAACCAACCCAACCCCGAGCCCAAACCGCAGCAGAGGCCAGGCCATCACCCCGAGGGTGCTATGGTTACTATCACGGGTGTCAGCCCCAGCGCACGCCACCGTGTCTGCACCAGCACCGCGTTGCACGTGGCGCTGGGAGCGTCCCCTGTGCCGTACCTGGCGGGGTGGAGGCTGCGGGCGGCCGGGCCGAGGCTGCTGCTCCTCCTCTCCCTGCTCTGCAGGCTCTTCGGTAGCTGAACACCCACGGTGCAGCTGATGCGCAGCAGGAGAGTCACAAACAGCGGCGGGTAGAGCCCCAGCACCGCTGCCCCAGACTCCGGAGCAGACATGATCTCATACAGAGCACATGTGGCCTGGAGAGAGAGCGAACGCGCGGGAGAAGAGGATTAGGAGGGGATCTCCCACACCACGCTGAGATAGCTGTTAGTAAATAACCCAGCCAGGCAGCCAGAGGGCTTTGTTTTTTTTCGTTTTACTCCTTCCTGCAACACTGAGTCTAACAAAGCATCGGCGTAACCCCCGTATCCCACCCGCGGCCCCAGCGGAGCAACAGCTGCTCCTCCGAAAAACGGGAGGTTGGAAGCGTGTACCTGGGGAAGGGGAGCAGCTCCGAGAGCTCGGGTTTTACGGGCAGGAAGACGACACACACACACACACAGAGCCCTATTCCGGCCAATTTACAAAGCCGTAATTACAGCGCGCAGTCTAGAGGGGTGTTAAAACCGGAGTGGGGAGGGGAGCAGGGTTCGCTTTCAGGGCGGCTGATTCTCTACCATCTGCATTTGGTCCTTCAGAGGAGGAGGAAATTTTCACAGCTGCTTTCCTGCTTAGAAAGCTGCCAAGCTGGGTTTATTTTTTTTCTGAAGGGATAAAAACGCAAAGTGCTCTCCCTTGAGGACGGACACCTGAGAGGCTTTTTATGAGCCGGTGGATTAGCTCTAATAGGCGTTACACAGCGATGCGTTATTTCCAGAGCCCACGCCTGGCACAAAGCCCTGAGGGCCAAGGAAATGAATAAAAGCCCTTCCAGGTGTGGCGTGGGGCACGGTGTCCCCGCTGGGCCGGGGATGGGACAGGGACACTTAGGGCCAGGGGCAGAGGGCCGGGGACACTCACAGCCAGGGGCAGAGGGGTGGCGATGCGCTCCGAGCCGCTGCCCAGCAGGAAGCTCTTGCTCTCCTTGTACGGGACGTCCCGGTTCACCTTCTCCAGGAGCTGCTCCAGGATCTGCGAGGTGAGGGTGGGCTCACCGGCCAGGGACCTCCACATGGCACACGTGTGGCTGGAGGAGAGGAGGGACAGGAGGGGCTTTGGTACCGGCTGCCGGCTTTAAATCACCCCCACGGCAAAGCGTGGGTCCCTTCCCCACGCCGGGGAACACCTGAGTCACGTCATCCACCAACATGGGGTGAAGGGACCTTCAAAGGTCACTCGGTCCAACCTCAGGGACATCTCCACCAGCTCAGGTTGCTCAGAGCCCCGTCCAGCCTGGCCTGGGATGGCTCCAGGGATGGTTCAGCCACCACCTCTCTGGGAACCTGGGCCAGGCTCTCACCACCCCCAGGGCCAACAATTTCTTCCTCATGTCCANCCCAAAGGGCTGTGGGCATTGGAACAGGCTGCCCAGGGCAGTGCTGGAGTCACCAGCCCTGCAGGGTTGGACAGACGGACATGAGGTTCTCCGGACATGGGGCAGTGCCAGGGTGGGGGAATGGCTGGACTGGATCTCAAGGGTCTTTTCCAACCAAAATGATTCTGTGATCCTGTCTGCTCAAGGCTCAGCCCGGGGTCAGCAGCTCTGGGGTAGGTGACCCGCTCCATAAAGCAGCACCGAGCCCCCCAGCCACGCTCAGCTCCCCGGGGTTGGCTTTGCCATCCCCCCCAAGCCCAGCAAACCCCCCGAGAGGCAGCGAGCGGCTGTGCCGATCCCCGAGCACGCCAAGGAAACACCAGCAGGGGCTGATCACTGGGGTTAAGCGGGCAAAAGCTTTCCCGCAGCTCAGGGCAGGGCCGCTGCGGAGCCGTGCGGGCGGCGGGCAGGACCTGTCGAAGGGCAGCGCGCTGCTCAGCAGGCTGGACACCACCAGGCTCTTGTGCTGGGCCGCCAGGATGTAAACGGTCTGCTGAGCCGCCTTGCGCACGTGCTCCTCGTCCACCTCCTCCAGCTTGCCGTGGATGATGCTCATGATGTCGGGCACCTGAGGGGAGAGGAGATGGGGCAGCCGGGTGAGTGCTGAGCGCCCGGGGTCACCGTCTGACCGCACACGCAGGTCCCGTCCCCTCGGTCACGGGTGACGCGCTAGAGGACAACACGGGCGGGCAGAGCATCAGGCAGCGCGGGTTATGGGGACATGTCCCTGCTCAGCACACAGAACCACAGAGCTCCAGGGAAATCAAGGATCCGTCCCCACCCAGGGGACAGCGGAATGTGCAGGGTGTCCCGGGGAAGGGACCTTCTTGTGACCAGGAAGGCCAACGGGACCTGGGGGGATCAGAAGGGGTGGTCAGGAGGTCAGAGAGGTTCTCCTGCCCCTCTGCTCTGCCCTGCTGAGACCACATCTGGAATATTGTGTGCAGTGCTGGGCCCTCAGCTCCAGAAGGACAGGGAACTGCTGCAGAGAGCCCAGCGCAGCCACCAAGATGCTGAAGGGAGTGGAGCATCTGCCGTGTGAGGAAAGGCTGAGGAGCTGGGGCTCTGGAGCTTGGAGAAGAGGAGACTGAGGGGTGACCTCATTCATGGGGATCAATATGGAAAGGGGCAGTGTCAGGAGGATGGAGCCAGGCTCTTCTGGGTGACAACCAGTGACAGGACAAGGGGCAATGGGTGCAAACTGGAACACAGGAGGTTCCACTGAAAGATGAGAAGAAACTTCTTCCTGGTGAGGGTGGCAGAGCCTGGCCCAGGCTGCCCAGGGAGGTTGTGGAGTCTCCTTCTGTGCAGCCATTCAAACCCGCCTGGACCCCTTCTGTGTGACCTCAGCTGGGTGTTCCTGCTCCGGGGGTTGCACTGGGTGGGCTTTCCAGGGCCCTTCCAGCCCTCACATGCTGGGGTTCTGTGACCTGGTAAGGACACCTGCCACCCCCGAGCCACGGCCCCGCACGGAACTCGCGCGAAGCCCCGGCCCCGACACGGGGGCAGCGGGAGGAGCTCGGTAAGCGAGTTCCTGCGAGGAACTGGAGCTGAACACAGGGAGACACCTCGGCACTGGCTGCGAGCTGTAAAACACGCGTTAAGACCAAGAGGAAGTTCAGGCGCAGACCAGGCCTGGCAGCAAATTCCCGAGATTAAGCGCAGAGCAGGCGAGCGCTCCGGCCCCAGCTGCGCTCGGCTCTGCCGCCGACCCCGGGGCTTAGCATCGGTTCGGGTTTCAGGATCTGGGCTGGGCTGGCGCTGAGCAAAAGGTGAGTCATGTCAGCTGGAGCAGCCCCATGCAGGAGAGAGGCTCCTAGGTAGCGAGCAGGACTTTTTAGCAGGAGCTCTAGCGCAAAAGAGAGCCCAAGGAGTAGCTGGAGAGCCAGTGTTTCCAATTACTGCTGGAGAAAGGGGGAGCTTAGCCCTAAAGGTAGTGGATTAGACAAAAAACCCTTCTGCGTCCAGCACCTCTAAGCCCTGCGAGCATCCAGACCGGCTTCCCAGCCAGGAGCCTGCGCTCCCCCGGAGCTCACAAAGGTTTCGCAGGCAGCCTGAGCCCGTTCTGGTGAAGTGAGCTTGTCCCTGAGCTCCTCAACCCGCGCGGAGCAGCCGCCCCCGGCACAGCACAGCCCGGAGCAGGACAGAGCCTGTGCCCGCGGGAAAGGACAAAACCCCAAAACCTTCGGGGCAAACGTTCCCCTGGCCAGAAATGCAACAGTTGATAGGGAGTCCCCTCAGAGAGGGGTGAAATGTCTCCCGTCTGCTTTGGACCAGCACTGGTGTGGCCAGAGGGACCAGTGCAGTGACCGAACCTGTGCTGGGCTCTGGGGAGGAAAAACCGCAAATCCTGGGGGCAGCTCTGGGCCCCTCACGCCAAGAAAGGCCTTGAGGTGCTGGAGTGAGTGGAGAGAAGGGAACGGAGCTGGGGAAGGGGCTGGAGCACAAGTGTGATGGGAGCGGCTGAGGGAGCTGGGGGTTCAGCTGGAGAACAGGAGCTGAGGGGAGACCTTCTGATCTCTGAACTGCCTGAAAGGAGCTTGGAGCCAGGGGGGTCGGGCTCTGCTCCCCAGGAACAAGCGCCAGGAGCAGAGGAAACGGCCTCAAGTTGCACCAGGGGAGGTTGAGGTTGGATGTGGGAACAATTTCTTCCCCAAAGGGCTGTGGGGCATTGGAACAGGCTGCCCAGGGCAGTGCTGGAGTCACCAGCCCTGCAGGGTTGGACAGACGGACATGAGGTTCTCAGGACATGGGCAGTGCCAGGGCTGGGTTATGGTTGGACTTGGTGATCTTAAAGGTCTTTTCCAACCAAACTGATTTGATGATTCCATCACGATCCCTCCCTGTGCCGGGCATCCCGCTCCTGCCAAGGCCTTGCCCTCACTGGAGCATCCCCGCCTGCACCAGAGGAGCCCGTCACCCCACCAAAGCACCTGCTGGAGCTGCACGTGGGAATTTATCAAAATTCACACATGGGGAGAAGGGGCAGCAGCAGGTCCCGGCTGAGCTGCATTTGTGCCGCAGGGGCAGCGCCGAGGCCAACGGCAGCAGCTCTACCTTCTCCTGCAGCAGTTTTACCTTCTCCTGCAGCACAGCCCCGCGCTCCTTGAGCAGGGAGTTGATCATGACGGTGGCTGCCCGGGAGCAGTTCTTGTCGGGGTCCGCCAGCCCCTCGAACATGGCGAGCAGGAGGCTCATCAGCTGCTCCGGGGGGACGCGCCTCCCGATCACCTGTGGGGAGGGCGAGCCGAGTCAAGCGCTGTGTTTTTGTCACTCTCTGAAGAGCGGGGTCCCTTCGGTGACATGGGCAGGGCCCGGGCCCAGGGCCCCAGCTGCAGGATGTCATTCCCCAGCTGCAGGACGTCATTCCCCAGCTCAGCGACCTGCGGGAGCATCAGCCAGGAGCCCAAATCGGTGGTGATGGAGGGGACAAGGGCCAGGCCACAGCCCCGAGGGTGGCTGGATAGCCTGGGGATCTCTCGGGATGGGCTGGGGCAACACAACGAAGCCATTAACCCCGCTCTGGCCCCCACCCAGCAGGTGGGAAGACGGTCCCTCACGTCTCAACACACTCTCCAGACCTGAGCGTGGAAAAAGCTGCTCAGTGCAGGAACAATGAGCTCCAGAGCCACCACATGTGAGGAACGGCAGCTTTTCCAGGACAAAAACATACCCACCAGCTTCTCTCCAGCTCCAAGTGCTCCTGGAGCAACGCTTGCATGGAAAACGGCCATCAAAGAGGAGTTCAGCTCCCCCAAGAGCAGAGCGCTGGGGGCTGAAGGGTTCGGGCTGTGTGTCAGAACCCTGAACAGTGGCACCGAGCGACAGCCCGGCCAGGGATGAGTCCCTGCCGGTGTCACCGCACCCAGGGCACCTGCACAGGTGCCCTCGTGCCCAAAGGGGGGACCAGCAGCTTCCCCATGGGGGTGAGACACTCCGAGCATCCCTGGACCACACCAGGAGAGTTCTCCAGCCGGAGAAGACTCCAGCAGTTGTCTCCCAGTGCCAGACTGGGGCTCCCCAGCCGTGACCGGCCCGCGAGCTGCTCAGAACAGACGAGCATCGAGTCCCGGGCAGGTCCCGCTCATCAGCTCCAGCGCCCAGGATGCGCCCTCCACCTTACCATGGCGATGTTGGTGCAGGTGTGGAACAGAACGGTGAAGTCGGGCTCCTCCAGGCCTTTCTTCAGAGCTTTCAGCCCCTCCACCATCTCATCTCGGTGGTCCCGGGCGAAACCTGGGGCCAGAGGGAGCGTTCAGTGAGCAGCACCCCTCACGTTTTACCGCTGCGTGCTGCACAGAGCTGGGTTTGACTTGCGAGCTGGCCCAGCTGTCAGGAAGGAGCCAAGAGACCAAAGGTGCTGCCCAGGGCCAGAAGTGACTGCTCTGCAAGGAGCTCTGGAGAGCAGAACCCCAGCTCCTCGCTGTGCTTCCCACAGCCCCTGCGCAGGCTGTCGGAAGGGGAGGACTGACCTCTCCTGGAGAGAGGAGGAATTCCAGGCTGAACACAGCTCAGAAACCTGCGCTCACACCCCGGGAGAACCTCCAACACCCAACCTATGTCCTACACCAGCCCCACTCCTGCTGCAAACCGCGTCTGCAGGTCACTCCTGCGGGATCGTGTACGTGCAGGGATCGCAGAATCACAGATGGTGTGGGTTGGAGGGACCTTCAAAGCTCATCCAGTCCAACCTCAGGGACACCTCCACCAGCTCAGGTTGCTCAGAGCCCCGTCCAGCCTGGCCTGGGATGGCTCCAGGGATGGTTCAGCCACCACCTCTCTGGGAACCTGGGCCAGGCTCTCGCCACCCTCAAGGGGAAGAATTTTCTCTTTTATCTCATCTAAATCTCCGCTCTCTCAGTTTAAAACCATCACCCCTTGTCCTATCGCAACAGGCCCTGCTGAAAAGTCTGTCCCCATCTTTCTTATAAGCCACCTTTAAATACTGAAAGGCTGCACTAAGGTCTCCCCAGAGCTTCTCCTGCCCAGGCTGAACCCCCAACTCTCTCAGCTTTTCTCCCAGAGCTGTTCCAGCCCTCAGACAATTTCTGTGGCTCCCCTGGCCCCACTGGGGTCTGGATGGGACGGGCACCCCCAGCTTCAGAGAAGGGGGTTCCTGCTGCTGGCCCCCAGCCCCCTCCAGCACCCAAACCCCCCTCCAGCACCCACCTTCATAGCAGAGCTGGATGTAGAGCAGGGAGTAGACACAGTCGATGGCGCGTTGGCGAACGCTGGCCAGGGAGTCCGAGCAGCGCGGGGAGAAGAGAGCGATGAGGACGCCCAGGTTGTAGAAGGGGATGACGGTCTGTGGGGGTGACAAACACGGGGACACTGACGAGCAGAGCTCGGGGCCACAAGGACAGCGCTTCCCTGCCACCATGAACCTTCCCTTGCAGTGAAAGGTCACACTGGATCTGGGGAACAATTTCTTCCCCAAAGGGCTGTGGGGCATTGGAACAGGCTGCCCAGGGCAGTGCTGGAGTCACCATCCCTGCAGGGTTGGACAGACGGACATGAGGTTCTCAGGACATGGGGCAGTGCCAGGGGTGGGTTATGGCTGGACTTGATCTAGAGGGGCTTTTCCACCCAAAACGATTCTGTGATTTTATGACCTGTGGGCAGGGACGTGCGTGTGAGCCCCAGCAAGGCAAACAGCATCAGAAGAAGGAGATGCCCGAGCGCCGGGTTCACTTACGCTGACGTTCAGCTTGCTCAGGTAGAAGTCCAGCAAAGCGGCGCTGACCTCCACCGCCCGCTGCCGCTCGTGCTCCTTGTTCGACTTGATCCAGGGGCCTAAATGCTGCAGGGGAAAAGCGTCAGGAGGGAGAATCGTAGAACCATAGAGGAGAGCAGCAGCTCGGCGGCTTTGCCAGGTGTCCTTCAGCCCGCGGTGCACACGTGTGCTGTAGGAACCCCATCCCCGTCCCAACCAGCTGCTCCTGGCTCATGTGCAGGACAAGGCCAGGGCTCTGCCTCCTGGGGAGGCTGCGGGGATGTTCCCCCCACCACACGCTGCCCACCATCCTCAGGCACGGGGACAATCGCCTGCATCCTCCCCTGGAGACCTCGTCCCCGCTGGGGCAGCTGTGCCGTGTGCCCAGTGCCAGCAGGAGGGGGACCAGGGTCCCTCTGGACCTCCTGTCCCATGGAGAAGCGAGGGCCAGCGTCGCCAACTCCCGCTCTGGCTCCAAAGCTGCTTTGTCATCTCTGGGGTCACCTCGGCCTCCCCACTTCACCCCCCAGAGGCACTCACCGCAAACATGTCCTGCAGCCCGTGGGGGGTCAGGTTCCTCTGCAGGAGGCTCTTCAGCAGGTCTGTCAGGGCACTGATGGTGTCACCGTACAGCACCTGAGGGGGAAACGGGGATCACAGGGGCTGCACCGCATCCCGGAGAGCCAGCCCAGACGGAGAATCACAGAACTATAGAGTGTCCTGAGCTGGAAGGACCCACAGGATGATCGAGGCCAACTCCTGTCCCTGCACAGCACACCCCACAGCTCACACTGCGTGTCTGAGGACATTGTCCCGTCTCTTCTCCAACAGTCAGGTTGGGCCGTGCCCCTCCCCGGGAGCCTGTTCCAGAGCTGGGGAGCCTGTTCCAGAGCTCTCTCTCTGCACCCCATCGCGGTGTGCAGGAGCATTGGGTGCCCAGCTGCACCCACCTCCAGCTCAGCAGGAAAACCCAGTTTGCAAAACGCAGCTTCACTGGAAGCGCGAGCGGGAGCCAGCGGAGCGGTGCCCGTGACCCGGAGCTGCCCAGAGCCCGGCGCACCAGCACACTCCTCAGCGCTGGGCTTCCAGAGGGAAATTCCGTCCTTCTCCCACCTGGGGATCAATTCCAGGCAGCCCAGGCTGAATGAGCCTTTCATATGCTTACGATTTCCTTCCAGGACTTATTTCGGGATAAACCCCCCCCGCCAAAATAAGAACTACAAAGCTTCATAGGATGGAGGGGAAAGGGAAAAAAGGTTATTAATTCAACTTTTGGGCCAGCTGCCCGCGAAGCTCCCGGCCGGGGCCGTGCGGCGAGGCGCTGGAGCACGGGCTGCTCCGCAGCCGCCCGGCAGCTGCAACAACTTCATTAGCGCCGTGTTATTTTCATTCATTAAGCACTCGACCGCAGCCGAGAAGCAGCTGCAGCCTTTCAAAAGCCGGTTATGTAAAGGCGCTTTCTACTCCGCAGGGTTTCCAGGATCATTTGATTTTTTCCCCTCGAGGGAGTTTGTGCTCTTATTAGCAGCATTTGGGCTGGCTGATAAGCTCATCTTTTCTCACTCGCTATCAGCGCACAGAAGGGCCAGGCGTTCTGCGGGAGATAAGTGAGCGGGGGAAGCGATGCAGCTCGTCCCCGAGGTGAATCACAAGCAGGCTTTTCCCACGGCTGAGCCGCCGCGGCCACGGGACCCGACGGTTCACGGCGCTGTCAAAAAGCATCTGTGCTGCCCCAAAACGACATCCCTGCGCAGCTGTGACCGCGGAACAAAGCCCTGTCACCCCGACAGGTCGAGATGTCAACTCTGCATCAGCTTCTGCTGCTGGCACCGAGTCCGGGCAGGGATCCGGGCAGCACCGACCGTTCCCTGCCCGCCTCACGGAACCACAGCTGGGTTGGGTTGAATGGACCATCCCAGCCCCCCAGTGCCCCCCCTGCCATGACAGGGACATCTCCACCAGCTCAGGTTGCTCAGAGCCCCGTCCAGCCTGGCCTGGGATGGCTCCAGGGATGGTTCAGCCACCACCTCTCTGGGAACCTGGGCCAGGCTCTCACC
>VWYH01005435.1:53954-71353 GCA_013399365.1 Pampusana beccarii | reverse complement strand
GAGCTGTTCAGCCCTGGCCCATTCCCGTGTCCCTCTGTCCCGCTCCAACAGCTCCGTGTCTGGCTGGTGCTGGGACCCCAGGGCTGGCCGCAGAGCTCAGGGGGTCAGCACACGGGGCACAGGGGCAGGATCCCCCCAGTGCTGCTCACACTGCTCTGGGTGCAGCCCAAGACACCATCGCCTTTCCGGGTTGCCGGCACACGTTGCCGGCTCATGTCCCACCTCCCACCCCCCAGGGCCCCCAAGCCCTCCTGGGCAGGGCCGCTCGCAGCCCCGCTGGCACCGCACCTCCCTGTGCCCGCCGTCGCCTCCGTCCTCGTCCCTGTCCCTCCCCGGCGGCGGCAGGGCCAGCACGCTGCCCAGGCACGTGTCCAGCAGCTCCGTCCTGTCCGGGTCACCCAGCTGCGGCTCCAGGAACCTGGCCCCAGGTTAAGGAAGCAGCACGGATGCATCGATCGCTGCGGGAGCACCTGTAAGCTGGGAATGGGGGATTTAATACACATTCCGGCTGGCTTGACGCCATACTAAGTGGCACCGGTTTAACGGGAAGCGGGCAGAGCGTTCCCAGTATCTGTGTCAGCAGCTGGGACGTGCTGAAGTATTTTTAACTGGATCTCGAAAGTCATCTGGTGTAACTGAGAGTGCAGCGCCCTTGGCTCTGGTGTGTACGAGGAATATTTACTGCAGAGCCCAATGAGAACGGAGACCGAGAGCCGGGGGAGGCGCAGCCGCGCCAACCCAACCATCCCCTTCCACCACGGCTAGAATCGTGGAATCGCTTCGGTTGGAAAAGCCCCTCAAGGTCACCAAGTCCAACCACAACCCACCCCTGGCACTGCCCCATGTCCTGAGAACCTCATGTCCGTCTGTCCAACCCTGCAGGGATGGTGACTCCAGCACTGCCCTGGGCAGCCTGTTCCAATGCCCACAGCCCTTTGGGGAAGAAATTGTTCCCACATCCAACCTCAGCCTCCTTCTCCAGCCCCTCACCAGCTCCGTTCCCTTCTCTCCACTCGCTCCAGCACCTCAAGGCCTTTCTTGGTGTGAGGGGCCCAGAACTGCCCCCAGGATCCGCGGTGTTTCCTCCCCAGGCCCAGCACAGGTTCGGTCACTGCCCTGGGCCCACTGGCCACACCAGTGCTGGTCCCAGCCAGGATGCTGTGGCCCCCCAAGTGCAGGACCCGGCTCTTGGCCTTGCTGACCCTCAGACAATTGGCCCCAGCCCATCGATGCAGCCGGTCCAGCACAGCGCTGTTAACGCCCCCACCGAGGGAGAACACCTCGGCTCTGCCGTCAGACCTGCGCGGCAAACTGGGGAGCGCGGCCAGGCTCTGTGGGCACGGCAGCTCCAGCGAGCACAGCCCTGCGAGCGGCTTTTCCGCAGGGATGAAGGATACACCAGGTACGTGCAGGTGATCATCGCCCGCTGGCGAACCGGCGTCCGCATCGTCTCCAGCGGTTCCGCTTTGATGAACTCCTGGAAGGCAGAACAAGTGACGGTTACAGTCCGCTCACACACAGACCCAGCTCTGGAGATGGACCAGCCACCCCTGTGCCCAACTGGGAACCTTCCCGGGGCCCCCCGACCAGCCCCAGGCCGAGCCACCCCCAGGCCTTGCTCTTACCACCATCTGGGCCACCAGCTCAGCTTTGCGGGAGAAGACAAAGTCCCCGCACTTGGCACCGTTGTAGATGGCTTGGCTGATCATGCAGATGCTCCGGATGAGGCACAGCTTCAGGGTCAGGTCCTGTGAGCAGAACCCGGGGTGAGAAGTGAAGACCGGGCTTAGGACACAACCAGAACTCGCCATCCCACCCAGCGCTGCCGTCTCTCAGGACAACTGGTGCTCAGGCTGAGCTCGACAGCCCGGCCTGCGCCGGCAGCAGCGTGTGGGCTCAGCTCTCCGCTCTGTGTCCACGTCAGAGGCTCCCGGGTGACCGGGGAGCACAGGGGACCCTGTCCCCAGTGTCACAGAGCAGCTGGGGCTCCCTGGCAGGACGCGGGATGAGGACGGCCCTGCCAGGCTCTGCTCCTCTGTGTGGAGGCAGCACCCTGAGCGATGCCCCCTGCGCAGCTCTGGGGCTGGGACAGGGGACACGGGGCCGAGAGGAGGCACCAGCCGTCCCTGGGAGCCGGTGGCTCCGCGGGTGGTGACCACAGCCCCACGGAGGAGGTGGACCCGCTCATCAGGCTGCCGGCTCGTTAGGGAGGCAAGGGGGATAATGACCTTCAGGCCTGTTTACACCCCCAAAATGGGGCCCCTCACCCCATTAAACACGCTCCCCTGGCCCCAGCCCTCACCCCCCACTTCAGGTGAGACCCCCAGGACGGCTGAGGGACCAGAAACGGTTTGAGCGAGCAGGTCCCAGCCCGGGGACCAGAGATGCTCTGCAGAAGCTGTTAGTGCCAGCGGGAGCCCAGAAGGAAAACGCATTAGTGGAGCCCGGAGCAGGAGTCCTTGGCCTGACAGTTCACCTTGACAAACACCATTTGTCTTGTTCAGCCTCAAAAAAATGACAAATTTCAAAACACAGCCCCTCGTTGCCCCCCAGGACAGTAATCTGGCTTTTAATATCTGCCCCTTTGAATGATTGTTCCGGGGGGGAAGCAGGATAATTAGTTTAGTGGATTAGAGCCAAGTGGTGAGTTGGTTCCCCAGCAAAGCACGTGGGGGGGACCCAGGGATCCCAGTTGTGCTGTGACAGAGCCCTGAGCAGCAACCCCGGTCCTCTTCGTCTCACCACGAGTGCCAACCCAGAGCAGCTCACACCCTCCTGGGGTCGGCTCTGAGCTCCACCGTGGGAGGCCAAGGCAGCTGTGGGCAGCTCAGCAATTCACCTACAGCTCCTCCCTGCCAGAAAGGGCTTTTTTCCCTTCCCTTCGCTGTGAATTTTGGCACTTTCAGGCAATGGTTCGAGCCTGGAGGATGGGGCTGGGGAGCCCAGAGCCACTCTCCTGGTCCCCAAGTGCTGCTGCGGGCAGAGCAGGAGCTGCTCGAGGGGAACCCGGAGCGAGAGGCAGACAGAGAGAGCAGGACAGAGCAGAGAGGAGCTCAGGTTTAATGCCTCACACTGTACCTTGGTTTCTACCTTTATTCCCAGAACCTGAACGAGTGAAAAAACAAGACACGTTAGCAATGCAGGAGTGAGGAGGCTCCACAGGGAATGACCTTGTGGGGGTCCCAGCACCCAGAGCGGCCTGGCTGCCCCACGGCGGGCCCAGCGGCTCACCTTAGTGTTAAAGTACTGGAAGATGTTCTTGAGGATGTCTGCTTCGATCCTGGACAGCACCAGCTCCTTGGGTGCGTACATGGCTACGTAACCGTAGCACAGGATGAGGGTGCTCTTGATTTTCTCCACCTCGTTGTCACTACGGTCCTATTAGAGCAGATGAGGATGTTAATGGGAGGAACAGCAGGGAAGTTAACGGGGGAACAGTGGGGGAGCCAGGGCTGGTTCTTCTTCTGGAGGGGAACAGAGCTGGTGAGGGGCTGGAGCACAAGTGTGATGGGAGCGGCTGAGGGAGCTGGGGGTTCAGCTGGAGAACAGGAGCTGAGGGGAGACCTTCTGATCTCTGAACTGCCTGAAAGGAGCTTGGAGCCAGGGGGGTCGGGCTCTGCTCCCCAGGAACAAGCGCCAGGAGCAGAGGAAACGGCCTCAAGTTGACCAGGGGAGGTTGAGGTTGGATGTGGGAACAATTTCTTCCCCAAAGGGCTGTGGGGCATTGGAACAGGCTGCCCAGGGCAGTGCTGGAGTCACCATCCCTGCAGGGGTTTAAAAGGTGTTTAGATGAGGTTCTCAGGACACGGGCAGTGCCGGGGGTTGGGGAATGGTTGGACTCCATGACCTTGAGGGTCTCTTCCAACCAAAACAACTCTGTGATTCCCAGGTCTCGCAAGGACATGAGGGCCCCCCCAAGCGTGTCTTAGACCTTCGCTTCCCTTCCTTTTGGTGCTGGCAGCGACCTCCAGAGCCTGATGGAGCATCAGGCATCTGATCATGTGCTGTTTGTGCTGCACAGCCCTGCCCGAGGCACCAGCCCCATTTGCCATCGAGTGTTACCTGTTAGACACGCTGGGAAGCACCCAAGGCCCAGCCCGGCCATGCTAACCAGGTAAATTGCTGGTTAATTAACATGCTAGAAATCAGCATCCACTGGCCGTTAACCAGCGCTGCTAAAGGCTTCGCCCACACCATCCCAGGTTCACGGCCAATCCTCTGTGCTACGGCCGAGGGACCGGGCAGCACAAGAGCTCCGTGGCCCAGCTCCGGGCACCCTCCTGCCATGGGCCGAGGTCTGTTCCGTGCCCCCCAGCACCAACCCTGCCCCTCAGACACCAGACCGCGAGTTAAACCAGCCACCTGGGTCAGAGAGTGTACGGAAAGGCTTTTGCTGCCAGCGCTCGGGGCACAAAACACCCCTGGCTCCTGGGTGTGCAGGGGACCATTGTCAGCATGCACACGCGTGACAGCCAAACCGCGCCAGGGTCCGCCGACCGATGCAGGAGCCAAGTTCCAGCTGACTCGAGCCCACCCGGTGAGCAAACAGCTTCAGGGGGACGCGAGCCCGCGGGGCTGGGAGCGAGGGGGTGATTCCAGCAGCCCCCGACACCAGGAGCAGCTCCCCAGGGACAGGCGGGTGTCCCAGGCCCGAGCCAAATGCCCTGAGGTGGCACATGAACTCCTTTTCCCGGTGTCTCCGGCACACGCCACAGCTGAAGAAGCCGGTGTGAGGCTTTTGCTGCCGGCTGTGCCGCGGCGGGGGCCCCTCGGCTCTTACCTTGAAGATACTGAACAGCCCCACGGATTTCTTGAAGACATCAGACTTAACAAAGTCTTCCAGCTTGGCCAGGGTTTCCTCCAGGTGATTTATTGCACAGATCCCAAAGCAGGAAGCCAGTCCCTGGAGGAAGCAGAGAAAACACATTAGCAGAAAGCTATTAATTCCCCAGCCCCAGCTGACACTTAAAATGAGCCTGTTTATTGGTTTTAATTCCCAGCACCTGAGCCGTGCCCAGCTGGGTCAGCCCTGGCAGCCAGCCCTCCCCTCTCCTGGCCAGGGACGTGTCCCCAGGGGACAGAGCACACAATGACGCTGTCCTTATCTGGGTGACAGGCTGGGACACGGCTCCAGAGGAGCCGCGGGCTCAGCGCGGACACCACACTCAGATGTCAGCCGCTCTGCGGGAGACGGGAGCCCGGTCTGGAAGTGAGAGCAAAGCCAGGCTTAGCAGGTCCTGCCTCTCTGCCCAGCCTCCAGGAGGCCTGGCGAGCTGGACCGAGACTCCATAAACAGTTTATTCAAGAGCAGCCCTGGATGGAGCTGCGTAAGCTGGAGCCAAGCCAGGCAGCGAGCTCGGGTTTGCACGGAACAGCGGAGCAACGCGGGGCAGCAGCACCACCGAGCGCAGCATCTGTTCCACCGAGTACAAAGGGAAACCAGAGTCAGGCCAGGCCGAGCTTAACCCCAACCTCAGCTCTAGGGCAGAGAAGGAGGATTTGAGCTGGTGGTGAAGCAAATGCTGCAAAGCATCCACGAGCGGATGAGTTTTCAGCAGGGCCTGTTGCGATAGGACAAGGGGTGATGGCTTTAAACTAAAGGAGGGAGATTCAGGCTGGACATGAGGAAGAAATTGTTGCCCTGAGGGTGGTGAGAGCCTGGCCCAGGTTCCCAGAGAGGTGGTGGCTGAACCATCCCTGGAGCCATCCCAGGCCAGGCTGGACGGGGCTCTGAGCAACCTGAGCTGGTGGAGATGTCCCTGTCATGGCAGGGGGGGAATGGGGGAGCTGGGAAGGTCCCTCCAACCCAAACCATCTGTGATTCGATGATTTACCTCCGGCAGCAGCTCCACCAGCTCACTCAGGGCTGGGACACAGCACCTGTCCCAGTCTGGGGCCACACGTCACTTAAAACAGTGCCCCAAGGCCCCCAGCCGCTGGGTTGCTGCGGGTGGGCTCTCTCCATTTCCCTGGGTTCATTCACCCTACAACCCGTTCTCCAGGAGGGCCAAGCCCAGCCCAGACATGGGCGTGTCTGAAAAGAGAGGTCCGGCGTGGCGGGCCTGCTCTCCTGGTCCATCAGGATGGCCCCGGCACGTTGGGCACAACTCCTCACCTCCCTTTCCACCTCCTCATGGTATCTGGCCATTTCCAGGAGCTCCTGAAGTTGCTTTTGCACGAGGTCTTTGCTGGTGCACGCCCCGAGCGTCGTCCCGATGCATTTGTACAGGAAATTCTGGAAGAGCAAGAGGAACGTCACCGCCCCGTGACACCGCTCGGAGGCAGGCTGAGCTTCAACACGCAGAAATTACTCCTCGCCGCACACGGGAGCCTCACGCCCGAATATGAAGGTGCACATAGAGCCCGGCCCTGAGCGGCTGGGACACTGGGAGCACTGGGACAGACGTCCCATCGCAGGGCAGCGCTCGGTCCAAGGAACAGCCTCCCCATCCAGGTGCCCTCAGCTAAGCCTGATCAGCCGCTCAGGGTCCAAATACGCCCTTCACCGCTGAAGGGCTCAGGGCCAGGAGCAGGTCTAACCAAACCCGCGCTCCTGCCCAGGGAGAAACACAGTCAGCACAACAGAGGGAGCACCGGGACAGACCGCCCAGCGACGCCTCCGCCAAGCCGGGCACAGCCCCAGCTGCTCCTACCCCTGCACAAGCACCCCATCCCCAAGGAGACCCCATCCCCAAGGAAACCCCATCCCGATGGAGACCCCATCCCGATGGAGACCCCATCCTGATGAAGACCCCACCCCAAGGAGACCCCATCTGAATGGAGATTCCATCCTGATGGAGACCCCATCCTCAAGGAGAATCCGTCCCGATGGAGACTCCATGCCCAAGGAGACCCCATCCTGATGGAGACTCTATCCCGATGGAGACCCCATCCTGAAGGAGACCCCATCCCTCCTGACCCACCACAGCAAGATCCTCCAGGTTCTCTGCTCCCCAGCCCAGTGGTGACCCCTCGCAGTCCACCCAGCACCAGTGCCATCACAAACCAGGTCACTTGGTTCCCCCCCTTCCCCACCAGAGAGCTCTGAGCCTGGTTCAGCTCATTTCTCGCTCAGCTTAATTACAGACCCACTCACAGCGGGTGCAACATGAGCTGCAGGGTTCACGAGTTGGTCCCAGTAGCACAAACAGAGCAACGCAGCCCGGTCAGGGCCTCTCCAGCCAGCGATGTGGCCGTGGACTGGCCAGTATTTCAACTTTCAAGCCTGCCCAAACACCTCACCGACCTCCTGCTATTTCTCCTTCCCTCCTGGAGAGGAGAAGGCTCTGGGGAGACCTTCTTGGGGCCTTTCAATATTTAAAGAGGCTTATAAGAAAGATGGGGACAGACTGTTCAGCAGGGCCTGTTGCAGCAGGACAAGGGGTGATGGTTTTAAACGCAAAGAACGAGATTCAAGCGGGATATCAGAATGTTTTGCCCCTGAGGGCGGTGAGAGCCTGGCCCAGGTACCCAGAGAGGTGGTGGCTGAGAGTTAGGGGTTCAGCCTGGGGAGGAGAAGCTCTGGGGAGACTTCAGTGAGGCCCTTCCAGATCTAAAAGGGGCCGATAAGAAAGATGAGGACAGACTTTTGAGCAGGGCCTGTTGCGATAGGACGAGGGGTGATGGTTTTAAACTAAAGAAATTGTTGGCTGAGGGTGCTGAGAGCCTGGCCCAGGTTCCCAGAGAGGTGGTGGCTGAACCATCCCTGGAGCCATCCCAGGCCAGGCTGGATGGGGCTCTGAGCAACCTGAGCTGGTGGAGATGTCCCTGTCATGGCAGGGGGGGTACTGGGTGGGCTGGGAAGGTCCCTCCAACCCAACCCAGCTGTGATTCTGTGATTCTAACCCCCCTTTCCTGGCACCGCGCCGTTGGCATCACCTTCTCCGTCGGGACGCTGTTGTAGCTGCTCAGCTGCCGGCACATCTCGGTGACGAAATGGCAAATCCAGGTGTTGTCAGAAACGGTCGCCAGCGTCTCCTGGAGGAACTGCGGGAGGAAGAACCGTCAGCGGCCAACAGACCTGGTCCCGGCTGCGCCTGTAGCCTCCCGGGGGGCAATAAATAAACCACGGGGGATGCTGTGTCACCTGTGCCCAGAGCCTTGTCCCCACCAAGTGACGCCCCAGACGGCTGCGGGAGGCTGCCCACCCCACAGCGTGGATCCTGCAAGCTCACAGCCCCAGAAATGTGTGTTTTTCCTCAGGGCTGGGTCTCTCCCGGGATAAACTGCACCCAGGTAACACGGCCATCATCAGAGGAGCGGGACGAGCTTCGACCGCTTCTCCATGCCCTATTTCAAGGCTCTCCAATTAAACAGGGAGCCCCCCCCGGGACTGCTGTACTCTGATCCACCAGCACACCTGAAAACTCATTTTTAACTTCCCTGCGAGTCGTGACCTGCATCTCCGCTCCCGCAGCGAGAAGTCAGAGCAGCACAACAAGGAACGACCTCCCACCGCCCCCCGGCCCCCCCGGCACCGCGACCCTCACCAGCAGCAGCTCCTCCTCCCACTCCTTCTGGGACAGCGGCTTCTCCGTGTTCTCTAGGAGAAAGCAGAGGGTTCACACTGGCTGCTGGGCCTGACTGGACAGCACACACAGGGACAGACCCCTCCTCCAAAAATTCTTTACGGAATTAGGAGAATGAGGACAAAATTCTTCCCAAAAGAAGGGCTGTGGGGCATTGGAACAGGCTGCCCAGGGCAGTGCTGGAGTCACCATCCCTGCAGGGTTGGACAGACGGACATGAGGTTCTCAGGACATGGGGCAGTGCCAGGGCTGGGTTGGGTTATGCTTGGACTCAATGATCCTGAGGGTCTCCTCCAACTGAAATGATTCTATGATTCTATTAAATGCTGCGTGTCCTGCAGCGGACACAGCGGGGCTAACGTGAGGCACACAGGCACTCCTAGCAGGAATTAGTGACACCAGGGTGATTAAAGTAATAAATAAAATAGGAAATGGCACTTCGGAGAGCTACAATGTACTGAGAGTCATCAAGTGTGATGGGAGCAGCTGAGGGAGCTGGGGGTTCAGCTGGAGAACAGGAGCTGAGGGGAGACCTTCTGATCTCTGAACTGCCTGAAAGGAGCTTGGAGCCAGGGGGGCCGGGCTCTGCTCCCCAGGAACAAGCGCCAGGAGCAGAGGAAACGGCCTCAAGTTGCACCAGGGGAGGTTGAGGTTGGATCTGGGAACAATTTCTTCCCCAAAGGGCTGTGGGGCATTGGAACAGGCTGCCCATGGCAGTGCTGGAGTCACCATCCCTGGAGGGTTGGACAGACGGACATGAGGTTCTCAGGACATGTGGCAGTGCTTGGACTGATGATCTTGAGGGGCTCTTCCACCCAAAATGATTCTATAACTCTATCAGGCACGTGGGCAGCACCCCACCCTGTCCTTGGACACCCCCAAATGCCCAGGCACACACAGCCCAGCTCGGAGCAGCTGGTTCCCGCAGTTGCTCCCGAGCAGAAGCCCCTTCCCACCTTCTATGTGCTCCAGCAGCAGAGGGACCTTCTTGCTCCAGAGCTGCTCCAGCGCGGGGTGGACGCTGCAGCGCAAAACGCTCAGCAGGCGCAGGGCGGCCGCCCCCCGCCCGTCTCCCGCGTACGGCTGGGCTGACACAACCTGCAGGGTTGGGGACAGAACAAAGGGTGTCAGCGCAGAGAAAGTCCTTTGCGGGCTGCAGGTCAGAAAATACGAAACAAAAAAGCCCAGGAATGCAATGCTGGGAGGCAGTGGATCTCTACACTCAGGGAAAATACAGCTTCATCGTGTAGCTCCAGCTCGATAGAGAAATGTGGTCGGGGGTGTCTCTCCTGGGTGAAGAGGAGCAAACCCGGGTTTGCGGGGCTGAGGAACAGCTTCCCAGAGCCCTGTGAGCACATCTGGGGCTCTGCAGCGCTGCACCCCCCACGTACACGGCCCCGGGTGTCCCGAGGGACCCTGAGCTGTCCCAACCCACAGGGAGCTGCTCCAGCGTGCAGAGGGGACGGGGACGCACCGACCGAGAGCTGGTGCTGAGTACGGGAACCCCTGCAAGGAGCAGCGAGGTGGGACGGGGTGTCACCCTGCCCGTGCGCTGGGACAGGCTCCTCTGGGGCCATTGGGGACAGAGGGAACTTCCATCGGACCTGCCGGTGACCGGAGAAGGAAGAGCTCTGCCTGCAGGCCACTCACCAGCAGCCGCGTCGTTAGAGCGTGGGGTGAAGGCAGATTTGCTGGAAAAAGAAGGGGAAAAAAGTGTAAACCAGCATGTCCCAGCGGCCACCAAGCTCCCACAGCCCCGCGGCTGCCGGTACTGACCGTTCAGGTCGTAACGGATGAGGGACGCGTTGTCTCCCTCCTCTTGCTTCTTCACGGCCAGATACAGGAGGCTCTTGCAGAGCGGGGTCAGGGCGTTGGTGAAGGGGATGGGGGTGACAAACTCCAGCAGGTACGGCCACAGGACCTGCGGGGAGAGGGGAGATGGCAGCACCCGGCCGCGGGATGGAGACGCTGGGACCGAGGGGTGGATGGGGGAGACGCCGGGTCAAACGTGTTTTGGTGATAGGGAAAATCCCTGAGTTCCCCTAACCAGAGGGGAGAGGTGTCCACTGTCTGTGCTCAATGCCTGCAGCCCGGGGCGTTCCCTTTCATGAAATCATCAAATAGTTTGGGTTGAAGGGACCATCCCAGCCCCCCAGTGCCCCCCCTGCAATGACAGGGACATCTCCACCAGCTCAGGTTGCTCAGAGCCCCGTTCAGCCTGGCCTGGGATGGCTCCAGGGATGGTTCAGCCACCACCTCTCTGGGAACCTGGGCCAGGCTCTCACCACCCTCAGGGCCAACAATTTCTTCCTCATGTCCAGCCTGAATCTCCCTCCTTTAGTTTAAAACCATCACCCCTCATCCTATCACAACAGGCCCTGCTCAAAAGTCTGTCCCCATCTTTCTCATCGGTCCCTTTTAGGTCCGGAAAGGCCGCACTAAGGTCTCCCCAGGGCTTCTCCTCCCCAGGCTGAACCCCCAGCTCTCTCAGCCTTTCTCCCAGAGCTGTTCAGCCCTGGCCCATTCCCGTGTCCCTCTGTCCCACTCCAACAGCTCCATGTCTGTCTTCACTGGTATTTCCAGCACCACCACCTCTCTCCAGCCTCAGAGATGCCCACGGGGAGGGTAAACACAGGTCCTCGGGACAACAGCTTCCAACCCAAACCTCTGCCCAGCTCGCGGAAGCAAGGGGATGGTGACAGCAGCTCCTACAAGGGCTGGGAGTGGTGACAACCCGTGGCAGCGTGGGATCCCCAGCACAGGGACGGCGGCTCTGGGGCCAGCACGATCGCCTCGGGCAGGGACAACCGCGCAGACTCACGTTGTTCATCCTGTCCACAGTCGTGCTGAGCAGAAAGAGCGTGTTGACGCTGATGCTCCGGACGCCGTCACTCGTGAGGTCATCGGCGTCCGCGGGCTGTTTTTTGGGTTGCTGGAGGAGAGGGGAAGAGCAGGTCAGTGCGGATGAAGCCGAAACCGTTGGGATGACACGTCTGGCAAAGGGCACCCCAGGAGGGGACAGAACCCCAAAACCTCCTGCTTCATGGCCCATCGCCGGCTCGTGCTCCGGCTCTACCCATGGAGCTTGGAAGGGCTGCAGAGACCCGGCAGCACAAACCATCGCCTGCTCCTCTCTGAGGGGACAGGGATGAGCCCAAGGGTGGGCTGGGTTGAGCCCAAGGGTGGGCTGGGATGAGCCCAAGGGTGGGCTGGGATGAGCCCAAGGGTGGGCTGGGATGAGCCCAAGGGTGGGCTGGGTTGTGCTCATGTCTCTGCAACCCAGCAGGACAAGCAGGGCTGGAGGCAGCCAGACCCCCACATAAGGAGCTGCGCCCACCGAGAGGGCACCAGCCTGACCCCGGCTGCACAGGGGGCAGGGAGCTGGCAGGAGGTGGAGGTCACACCGTCCTGGCTGGTGGCCTTTGGGCACAGGGACACACAGGGACAGCTGCCCCAACAGCATCTCTCCTGCTCCCGAGGTTTGGAATCATGGAATCGTTTTGGGTGGAAAAGCCCCTCCAGGTCACCAAGTCCAACCATAACCCACCCTTGGCACTACCCATGTCCTGAGAACCTCATGTCCGTCTGTCCAACCCTGCAGGGATGGTGACTCCAGCACTGCCCTGGGCAGCCTGGTCCAATGCCCCACAGCCCTTTGGGGAAGAAATTGTTCCCAGATCCAACCTCAACCTCCCCTGGTGCAACTTGAGGCCGTTTCCTCTGCTCCTGGCGCTTGTTCCTGGGGAGCAGAGCCCGACCCCCCTGGCTCCAAGCTCCTTTCAGGCAGTTCAGAGATCAGAAGGTCTCCCCTCAGCTCCTGTTCTCCAGCTGAACCCCCAGCTCCCTCAGCCGCTCCCATCACACTTGTGCTCCAGCCCCTTCCCCAGCTCCGTTCCCTTCTCTCCACTCGCTCCAGCACCTCAAGGCCTTTCTTGGCACGAGGGGCCCAGAACTGCCCCCAGGATTCGCGGTTTTTCCTCCCCAGGCCCAGCACAGGTTCGGTCACTGCCCTGGGCCTGCTGCCCACCCCAGTGCTGGTCCCAGCCAGGGTGCTGTGGCCTCTTGGCCCCTGGGCACACTCTGCTCGTGTTCAGCGCTGTCACCAACACCCCCAGGGCCTTTTCTTTTCCAGCCGCTCTTCCCCAGCCCCCAGCGTTCATGGGGTTGTTGTGACCCAGGTGCAGGACCCGGCTCTTGGCCTTGCTGACCCTCAGACACTTGGCCCCAGCCCATCGATCCAGCCGGTCCAGACCCCTCTGCAGAGCCTTTCTTTGGGGTTTTCCCCGCCCCAGGTACCTTCCGTCAGGGTTTTCCCTGGACGTGCTCACCGGCTCCGAGGGCAGGGCGCACTGCCGCACCAGGAACTCCACCATGGCCTCGCCGCCGGGCTGCTCCAGGTAGCCGTGGTGAGCCATGGCACTGATCACCTGCACCAGCGCCCGCTTCACCTGCAAGGGCACAGACGGAAAACGAGTCCCTGTGTGCTCCCCCGTTACGGGGAGGGCTGCTTCTGAGCAAAACCCCAAGCAGGAGGGAGACGAGCAGGAGGAGGTGGCAGAGGTGGGGACACACACAGAAATAACCCCCGCCCCGAGTGCCCCGTGGCAGAGCAGCAGCTCAGCTCACCTTATTGTTGGCGTCCTGCAGGGGGAGTCTCATCGATGAAAGAATAAAGGGCTTTTTAATCTCCATTTGTGAGGCTGAAAAAGAGAATCATAGAATCATTTCAGTTGGAAAAGACCCTCAGGATCGAGTCCAACCACAACCTAACCCAACCGTAGCACTGCCCCATGTCCTGAGAACCTCATGTCTGTCTGTCCAGCCCTCCAGGGACGGTGACTCCAGCACTGCCCTGGGCAGCCTGGTCCAATGCCCCACAGCCCTTTCCGGGAATAATTTTTTCCTAATAACCAACCTAAACCTCCCCTGGCGCAACTTGAGGCGAAGCCTGGTGACGCTCTCGTGCTGTCCATCCCAAACAGCCCCCTTCCCCAACAGGGAAGGATTTGTCCCTTGTCCCCTTCCCAGCTGGCCGGGTCACCAGACTGGCTTCTGTCTCCCCAGACCCTGCAGCCACAGACGGACTTGTCTCCTCATCCCAGATCCCACCGGAGGAAGGGGAAATCCCTCCCGGAGCCTCCCCGGTACTCACGGGCGCTGTTGATGATCTGCCGCATGATGAGCAGCGTCCCCACGCGCGTCCTCTCGCCGCTGCTCTCCAGCTTGGGGAGCAGGAAGGCCAGCACGCGGTCGGGGAAGGAGCAGGCTGCGGGGACAGAGCCACTGTCACGGACACGGCGTCCCCAGACGGCACAGGATCTGGGCTGCGGGCGTCCCCAAACGGGGCATCCCGTCTGTATGTCCCACAAGCCATCAGAGCCTTGCCCTGCTGCGGCAAACCCCGCACAACTCGGAAAGCCCCGCTCCTGCTCTCCTGGCTTGGCAGCTCCCTGGGGACACTGCCAGCTGCTGGGGACACCACCAGTTCCCTGGGGACACCACCAGCTGCTGGGGACACTGCCAGCTCCCTGGGGACACCGCCGGATCTCTGGGGACACCGCCGGATCTCTGGGGACACCACAAGATCCCTGGGGACATCGTCAGCTGTTGGGGACACCACCGGATTCCTAGGGACACCACCAGCTTCCTGGGGACACCACTGGATCCCTGGGGACACTGCCAGCTGTTGGGGACACCACCAGCTCCCTGGGGACATCACCAGCTCCTTGGGGACACCACCAGCTCCCCGGGGACACTGCCGGATTCCTGGGGACACTGTCAGCTCCCTGGGGACACCGCCAGCTGTTGGGGACACCGCCAGTTCACGTGTCACCCCCCGTGAGCCAGGTAACCCAGCCCGTCCTGCTCCTCAACGTCCAGCCCAGAGCTTTTCCCCGGTGCTTCCAGCACATTTCCTGCGCTTCTCTACGGAGCTGAAATTCTACCTTGCAGCCAGTGCTGCCCTGTCTGTCAAAACACGGCGATTGTTAAAAATAAAAGCGGTCGAGGGACGCTGGAATTGGGGCAACGCTCGAGGGCGTTGGAGAGGCGGTTTGGGGAGGGACGGGCTGTGCCGAGGCACGAAGATCGCTCGGGAAACCAGCTCGGAAACCAGCTCGGAAACCAGCTCGGCTGCGGGTCTGCCCGCCAAACAAGGGACGTCACCGGCCGTGACTCAGCACAGCGCGTCGCCCCGCTGCTCTTTTCCTGGCTGTCCGTGCCACCGCCGCTCGGAGACGAGAGCCAGAACCAGGGGACACAACACCCACCGTGTCGGGTGTATGAGAGACAGCAACGAGGAGCAGGGCCCCCCAAAGCCGAACTCCAGCCATGGGCACAGTGTGCAGCAGAACCGGCCCCCGGAGAGGGCTCGGGGGGCTGGGACGGCTCAAAAGGCTCAAACAGAACCTTTGGAGTGGAGCTGGGCACCTTCGGGATGGCCCTGGACAGGGACAACAGGGCCCAAGGCAGCACTGAGCACTGGGGAGCGGAGCTGGACCAGACTCTGCCCCGAGGAGGTGCTGTCCCAGACAGCAGCCATTGGGGGAACACAGAACCACAGAACATCAGGGGCTGGAAGGGCCCTGGAAAGCCCACCCAGTGCAACCCCCGGAGCAGGAACACCCAGCTGAGGTCACACAGAAGGGGTCCAGGCGGGTTTGAATGGCTGCACAGAAGGAGACTCCACAACCTCCCTGGGCAGCCTGGGCCAGGCTCTGCCACCCTCACCAGGAAGAAGTTTCTTCTCCTCTTTCAGTGGAACCTCCTGTGTTCCAGTTTGCACCCATTGCCCCTTGTCCTGTCACTGGTGTCACCAGAAGAGCCTGGCTGCATCCTCCTGACACTGCCCCTTTCCATATTGATCCCAGGAACGAGGTCACCCCTCAGTCTCCTCTTCTCCCAGCTCCAGAGCCCCAGCTCCTCAGCCTTTCCTCACACGGCAGATGCTCCACTCCCTTCAGCATCTTGGTGGCTGCGCTGGGCTCTCTGCAGCAGTTCCCTGTCCTTCTGGAGCTGAGGGCCCAGCACTGCACACAATATTCCAGATGTGGTCTCAGCAGGGCAGAGCAGAGGGGCAGGAGAACCTCTCTGACCCACTGACCACCCCTTCTGATCCCCCCAGGTCCCGTTGGCCTTCCTGGCCACCAGGGCCCAGTGCTGGCTCATGGGCACCCTGCTGGCCCCAGGGCCCCAGCTCCCTTTCCCCTACACTGAGTCCTTCAGCAAACCTGGTGCCACACGGGCCAGAGTCGGACAGAAACCACCGTCCCCCCTCCTGCATCTCCCCACATGAGCCAGAGATGCCCAGGACATCCCCCAAGCCCAGGGGGGACAAACCCCCTGGTCACCAGGCAGAACCCCTGGGGACCACAAAACATGGGGACAGACACCAGCCCCGGTGACCCCTCCCAGAGCCACCGGCGTCAGGACAGCCCGGCCACCACGTCCCTTACCCAGAACCGTGAAGCACCGGAGAACCTCGGTGTGGTTTTTAACCGTCAGGGGCAGCGCCGGGTCTGCGGGAGCACAAATCTGCCGGAGGAAGAGCCGCGGTGAGGGACGCCAGCGGCACGGGCCTGGCGGGAGAGAGAGGGCCCCCTGGCCCCCCAGCCCCGCGGGGACTGGACGGACAGAGCCCTGGGCAGGGCTGAGCGCAGCGTTCTGCCCCAGCACAGCTCGGCCCCGGGCTCGCAGCGCATTAACCATCCCATCCACCTGGACCGGGCTGTCTGCACAGCGGTGTCTGCGGCACCCGCCGCGTCCAAACCGGCCCCACCACCCCGCCGGGATCATCTCTGGAACCTTGTGAGTCGACCCCGCCAGCTGCTATTCCAACAGTTCAGGCTCTGAATTCCATTTACACTAATGCTGCAGCAAGGACAAGGCGCATCTGCCTGGCCGGGGCTGCCAGAGAGACGCTACGGTCTGTGACAGAGCCAGAGCTGCGGGGTGAGACCAGACACATCCCGCATCCCACGGCCCCCAGCTGTGCCCAGGCTGTCCCTGAGCTGTCCCCGAGCTGTCCCTTTGCAGACACAAGCAGCTTTTACCAACCAAAACCCATCGTCAGGCAGCAGCTCCTACAAACGGCACCGTTATCACACTCGGTTGTTGCCATCGCCTCGGTAAAGCCCGTACTTTAAATGACAGCCTCTCCCTGCTGACACTTCCGAGGCTCAAAGTCAGTTCAGTATTTAAAGAAAAAGCGGTCAGACTTGCAAGCTCAGTGAGGTGACAGACTGTGCACCATGCAGCTGAGGACGATTTTGGTCTCTGCAGCCTGAGAAGGGCTCCCACACGTTCCCTGCTCCCTGGCGACTCAATGCCCTCCCTTATTCTCAAACTTTTTAAAAGACCCACTGATCCAGAGGGGTTTGGTTTTCATTTGCTGGAAAACGGTGCAGCCAGAGCCGCTCTCACTTCAGACAACTCGACCGGGCGTGCGATTCCTTCCAGTTATCAGACACGGGATCCCGGGAGCTGGCAGCACCGCCTGGGAGCCGCAGGGGGACACGGCCGGGGGCCCAGGCTCCCCCAGAACCCCACCTCTTCCCCCAGCACCCTCCCGAGAGCGGCTGCCCCTACCTGGGGGTGCAGGGTGCCCAGCAGAGGGTCCAGCTGCACGTCGAGGCTGCGGCTGCCGATGTTGACGGAAGCTTCCAGGATCTGGCAGAGGCTCTGCTCAGCGAGAGGCTGCGGTTAGTGCTGGAGAGCACTCGGGGACCAGAGACCGAGGATGAGGACCCCCGGGGATCATGAACACACCACAGAGCAGCATAATCCATCTTATCACAGAACCTCAGTGTGGTTTGGGTTGAAGGAACACTACAGATCACCCAGTGCCCCCCTGCCATGACAGGGACATCTCCA
>VWYH01005435.1:35399-47585 GCA_013399365.1 Pampusana beccarii | reverse complement strand
TTATTGAAAACTTTGGCAAAAAAAAAACAGACAGAAAGCAAACAAAGCCCGAAATCCAGCACGCCAGCAGGTGACACCTTCCAGTTCTGTGGGCAGCTCAACCCACGGCCATCCCTGCCGGGCAGCCCGGAGCTGGGAACGGCAGCAGATCTCCCGTCTATAAACATGTCACTGCATCCGTGATCACCCACAGCAGATCTCCCATCTATAAACATGTCACTGCATCCGTGATCACCCACAGCAGATCTCCCATCTATAAACATGTAACTGCATCCGTGATCACCCACAGCAGATCTCCCATCTATAAACATGTAACTGCATCCGTGATCACCCACAGCAGATCTCCCGTCTATAAACATGTCACTGCATCCGTGATCACCCACAGCAGATCTCCCGTCTATAAACATGTCACTGCATCCGTGATCACCCACAGCAGATCTCCCGTCTATAAACACGGAACTGCAGCCGTGATCACCCACAGCTGCAGATCTCCTGTCTATAAATCCATCTATAAATCTCCCATCCATAAATCCAACCTATAAACCATCTATAAATTCACGATCACCCACATCCAGCCCAACATCCCCAAGCTGGCAACACCGACAATCCCAGGGCCAAACCAGCGCAGGGTTTGGGCCTGAGCGAAGGAGGACGTGTCGTGCTCAGAGCTCGGCTTTGGGAGGACAGGGCAGGACTGGACCTGCTCTGAGCTCGGTTTAACAGGACCAGAGCTCCCGAGGCTGAAGCGGCTCTTCAGATCTGACGGGGTAAACCGTTCCTGGCCCGCTCGAGTCCCAGGAGCGAGCGCAGACACAAAGCTCCTCGTTTCCAGGAGAAACAGACGCTGCTGAACACCACCCTGCGGTGACGGGGCTGCTCGGGCAGCTTTCCCTGACCTTGGACACCAGCATCAGCCAGAGATAAGAGCGATGGCCCCAGCGGCGTCTGTCCGAGCCCTCGAACCTCCGCTCCCCCGAACACTTTTGATTTTTGCCCAGCTACGGAAAGAAAACCTCAGATTCTGAGGATCCTCTGCTGGGTTTCATAAGCGTCACATCTAGGGAGGGCATCTCACCGGGGAACAGACACACAGCCCGGCAGGGGCCCCAGGGGACGGTCACTGCGGCCAGGGCAGCTCCAGCAGGGCCCGAGGGACAGCACAGGGACACTGGGGGTCACCTGCATCAAACTGGGGGAGGCTGGGGTGGGAAATGAGGGGCAATTTCTTCCCCAAAGGGCTGTGGGCATTGGAACAGGCTGCCCAGGGCAGTGCTGGAGTCACCAGCCCTGCAGGGTTGGACAGACAGATGAGGTTCTCAGGACATGGGGCAGTGCCGGGGTGGGTTATGGGTGGACTCGATTGAGGGTTCTTTCCAACCAGCACCACTCGGCCGTTGCAGCCCCGCTGCAGCAGCTCTCAGCGAGCCCGGGGCTGGGGGGCTGCAGCGTCACGAGCAGCCCCGGCACATCCTGCACACCCCGAGCGCCACATCCTGAAACCGGCTGATAACAATTACAGAAGTGGGTTTGGCGAGCGCTGCCCGGCACCCCGGCCTCCCCGCAGGGCTGCTGCCAGGCGCCAGCGCACGGTCACAGCAAGGGGACAGCCGGGCTTAGGGAGGGTCTCCGGCAGCACGTCCCTCCTTCGTGGCCTGTCCCACCGCACCGGTCACCTCCACCATGACCTCCTGGCACAGCACACCGGTACTGCCTGGGCCACCAAACAGGAGTGAGCGGGATCAGACAAGGGATAGAGAAGGATTTTTGCAGGATCGCGGTGACCTGGCGGTGACAGCTGTTGGTCCCTGCCCACAGCCAAACGGGTGCCTGCTCCCAAACACGCAGGAAAGGTCCAGCCGAGCCCGTTCCCCAGCCCCTGCCCGCGGTCCCTCCTTCTCCAGGGAAGGGAAAACGTCCCCCGCGACACATCCAAAAATCACAGCAGCCTCCGAAGATCCAGAAAAGCCCTTACCGTAGCAGAAGACAGACTTCATGTGGTCCTGCTTGGCCATTCCCAGCATGGGCAGCATCGTCCCCAGGATGGAGTTGAGAAAAGGCACCATCCCGAACACTGCGGGGGAACGGGAGAGGTTCAGCACCACAAACACACGAGTGCTGCCCCGCGGCTGCCCCAGAGGAATCGCACGGGCACCCCAAGAAACGCAGCTCGCTGTGGCCAGGAGCCCCATTTTCATAGAACCACAGGATGGCTTGGGTTGGAGGGACCTTCGCAGCTCCCCAGTGCCCCCCCTGCCATGACAGGGACATCTCCACCAGCTCAGGTTGCTCAGAGCCCCGTCCAGCCTGGCCTGGGATGGCTCCAGGGATGGTTCAGCCACCACCTCTCTGGGAACCTGGGCCAGGCTCTCACCACCCCCAGCATGACAAATTTCTTCTTTATATCCAGCCTGAATCTCCCTCCTTTACTTTAAAACCATCACCCCTTGTCCTATCACAACAGGCCGTGATAAAACGTCTGTCCCCATCTTTCTCATCAGTCCCTTCTAATTACTGAAGGGCCTCACTAAGGTCTCCTTGGAGCTTCTCCTCCCCAGGCTGAACCCCCAGGTTGTTCTGAAGCACAAATGAAGCTGCAGAGCTATTGGGGTGCAGGGTGAACCTCACCACCCAAAGCACCCACCACCCCACGGCTGCTCCCAACACGTCCCGGTCTGCGCCCACGGCGCCCGCTCACCGTTGGACACGGAGAGGTTGGCGAAGGTCTGCACCACGAAGTAGTGGGGCAGGATCCCCGGCTGGAACTTGCTGAGCACCTCCTCCATCACCTTGTTGATGAAGCGCTGCCCCACGGCCACCAGCACGTTGCTGGCGGCTTGTTGCCAGTCCCGGATCACCTCCTGGCACGGACAAGGGAAACTGCATCAGGACAGACACACAGACACCGCCGCAGACACACAGCCGCCCCAGGACACTGCTGCAGCTTCACAGAGTCACAGCATGTGAGGGGCTGGAAGGGCCCTGGAAAGCCCACCCAGTGCAACCCCCGGAGCAGGAACACCCAGCTGAGGTCACACAGAAGGGGTCCAGGCGGGTTTGAATGGCTGCACAGAAGGAGACTCCACAACCTCCCTGGGCAGCCTGGGCCAGGCTCTGCCACCCTCACCAGGAAGAAGTTTCTTCTCCTCTTTCAGTGGAACCTCCTGTGTTCCAGTTTGCACCCATTGCCCCTTGTCCTGTCACTGGTGTCACCAGAAGAGCCTGGCTGCATCCTCCTGACACTGCCCCTTTCCATATTGATCCCAGGAACGAGGTCACCCCTCAGTCTCCTGTTCTCCCAGCTCCAGAGCCCCAGCTCCTCAGCCTTTCCTCACACGGCAGATGCTCCACTCCCTTCAGCATCTTGGTGGCTGCGCTGGGCTCTCTGCAGCAGTTCCCTGTCCTTCTGGAGCTGAGGGCCCAGCACTGCACACAATATTCCAGATGTGGTCTCAGCAGGGCAGAGCAGAGGGGCAGGAGAACCTCTCTGACCCACTGACCACCCCTTCTGATCCCCCCAGGTCCCGTTGGCCTTCCTGGCCACCAGGGCCCAGTGCTGGCTCATGGGCACCCTGCTGGCCCCAGGGCCCCAGCTCCCTTTCCCCTCCTCTGCTCTCCAGCTCTCGTTCCCAACCTGCACTGGAACCTGGGCTGTTCCTGCCCAGATCCAACACTCTGCACTGGCCCTTGTTCTGTTTCATTCATTTTCTCCCCCCAGCTCTCCAGCCTGTCCAGGTCTGATGGCAGCACAGCCTCCCAGTGCCAGCCACTCCTCCCAGTTTGGTGTCACCAGCAAACTTGCTGACAGTCACTCTGTTCCCTCATCCAAGCCGTTGATGAATATATTGAACAGTACTGGTCCCAGTACTGACCCCTGAGGCACTCCACTAGGCACAGGCCTCAGCTCCACTAAATACAGCCTCGTTTCAATGCCGTGGGCTGTGCCGGCTCCCAGCGCCGCAGGGAATCGCACCGAGCAGGATGAACAACGGGCTCCGGATTCAGATGTGACCCTTTCCCCAGAGCCCCTCGCCTCCTGCTCCAACACCCACCTGCCCTGGTGCTTTTCACCATCCCAATTTGGTTTAGCTGCGTTCACACGCTGTGCTGGATGAAAGCCCCAGCCAAACCATCCTCATCCCTGCCCAGAGAGGAACGCAGCCCGTCCCCTGCTCCCTCCTCCACCCCATGGCCAGCAGACGGCACAGAACCAGCTCTTCCCTTCCCTAGAAGGGTCCCAGTCACTGCACTGCACCCCAGACCTGCAGCATCTACTGCAACAACAGCATCAGGGGCAGAAAGGGCCCAGCTGAGACCCCCGGGAGGAGCCGGGGCCATCGGGTCGTACCTTTGACTTGGTCATTTCGTTAGACGCCAGGAAGATAACGACCTTCGCTGTACTTTTGTCCAAGAGGGCGATGTTGTTCTTCACCACGGTCTCCATCGCCTTCAGGATGATGACCCGGTGCGGGTAGGCCAGCTGGAACGGGACGGGGAGAGCCGGTCAGCCCGGCCGGGCCCCGCGGCTGCGCCACGGCCACCAAAACCTGCACATCCCCGAGATGGAGCTGCAGTGCTGGGCACCGGGGAGGCCAAACCGTGAACCCTGGGGCAGTTCTGGGCCCCTCACACCAAGAAAGGCCTTGAGGTGCTGGAGCGAGTGGAGAGAAGGGAACGGAGCTGGTGAGGGGCTGGAGAAGGAGGCTGAGGTTGGATGTGGGAACAATTTCTTCCCCAAAGGGCTGTGGGGCATTGGAACAGGCTGCCCAGGGCAGTGCTGGAGTCACCATCCCTGCAGGGTTGGACAGACGGACATGAGGTTCTCAGGACATGGGGCAGTGCTGGGTGGGTTACGGGTGGACTCGGTGACCTCGCAGGTCTTTTCCTCACCCGCCGGTTCCACCCCCGCACTCCAGCCCCCGGGAGCCCCCTCGACCCCCGGGATGTGTTCCCCACCTTGTCGTGCTGCCGCAGGTACTCGTCGCAGGCGTTGAGGATCTCCTCGGGCTCCGACTCCCCCAGCTCGCACAGCGCCTTGTGGATCTGCTCCTGCACCAGCGGGTCCTTGTCTGTCGTGGCGTCCATCAGCGTCGTGGCGAGCCCTGGGAAAACGGGCAAACTGCAGAGGTTCTGCCCCCCGGAACACCTCCCGGACTCGTGAGAGCAGAAGAGCCGCCTCTGGGTGTTTTCACCCGTCCTTCCACCAGCCATGCGCGCAGCTGAATTAAACCTCACCGGCCCTTTTGTTTCCCACTCAACCAGCACCAGAGCCCTTTCTGGGGGGTCATCCCCCAAAATACCTCACTGTTAACTCAAAGGCACCCTGCACGTGCCCTTCCCTACCCCACAGGCTCCTTCATCCCCATCACCCTCCACCCTCGTCCTGTCCCCTTGTCCGCGGCCAGGAGGAGCTGCTGTCTGTCTGTCCCCCCATCTGTCTGTCCCACAGTCCCACCCCACAGCCGCCCCCAGGATCTCATTTCCCAAGGTGGGGGGGTCACAGAGACATTGGTCCCACAGTCACGTTAAAGCCAACGTGAGCTGGTGCTGCTGGGGAGGGTGATCCCTGCACCCACCCCAACTCACCCCTTCCCCGGGGCTTCACCAAACCAGAAAATTCTTTATTATCTTGGAAAAAAAAAAAAAAAACACGAAAAAAACCCAGGAAACAGATTCATTTCAAAGCTGGTTGGGATTAATTTAGGAAATGCGCAAGGGTTTAGAGCAGTTTAAATGTTTAAAGACTATTTAAGCTTATGCAATTTGCAGCAAAGACAAGGCCCGAGATTAATTTCTAGGGCAGGGAATTACGGCGCGGGGAGAACCGCTCCCTCCTCCCGGCACGGAGCTCCGGCAGCTCCCCGGGCACCACGGGGCAATTTGGCTTTATTAGCGTGAGTGACCTCCCAGCCGGCTCCGCGGCGCAGAAAAGCTGCGCTGGAGCCGGGTGAAGGAGCAGAAGGAGCAGCCCGGGGCCCCTCGTCCGCTCCCGTACTCACGTTTGATCCGTGACTCCGTCATGCTCCGCGTCCTCAGCCTCCCCGCCAGCAGAAGGCAGTCGGCAGCGTCCCCCGTCCGCAGCCCGGGGATCCCTGGGGAACCTATTTTTACGCGCTGCCTTTACTTCCACAGAGGAGACTGTTTGCGGTGCAGGTCGGAAAAGCGGCGCCGGGGCCGCTCTACGGCAGCCCCGGGGATGGCGAAACGCCGGTTCCTGGCAGACGGGCGATCCTCTGCCCGCGTCCCGTGTCGGAGAGGCCGGCGGGCAGCGGGCACCGCGCTTCCATCGGTGCCGGCACCGTCCTGCAGAGCCGGGGGAGCCCGGGTTCTGCTCCCCTCCTGCAGCACCTGCAAACGGGAGCGCGTTTTATATCGGAAAACAGCGTTTCCCTCCTGCATCAGCCGGGAACTGGGAACCACGACGCCAGGTTCAGCGGGACGGTGCTGGCTGACGAGCCCCAGGTGGGTGCCCCATTAACGAGCCCCAGGTGGGCGCCCCATTAACAAAGCCCAGGTGGGTGCCCCGTTAACGAACCCCCACGTGCTGCCGGGGCCGAGGCCGCGCTCCAGATTTCTGTCCCCAAAACCGCGGTGAAGAGCGAGGGAGCGACGCCTCCAGCACCCGCGCCTGGCAAAGCAAAGCTTAAACCCACCAGCCCAGCCCAGACTGGCCAAGCTGGCAGAGCAGTGAGGTTTGGAGGATGATATTTCAGACTCTTCCCGCTGCCGACGGAGCCTCCCCGCCCCAGACCGGCCCCAAAGGGCTGGTTCCAGCCGTGCCCTCGGCCTTGCGGCGGCACCGCGGCCGGTTACCGGCACGTTCGCCTCCGCGGTGACCGGGCAGGTCAGGGGAGGCGGGCGCTGCCGGGTTTAACCCACCCGGGGATCCCACCGCCCCGGGCTCTGACCCTCCCGGCTGCCCGGTACCGGAGCTTCGGCCCCGGGGGAGCCCCCAGCGGGCAATTCCCCCAGGAACGGGAAGCAGGGGGAGCACCGGACACCAACCGGCCCCGGGGCCGGGGGGGGCCAGGGAAGCTGGGCCCCCGTAGGCCCCGGAGCCCCCCCGGGGAGGGCTGGCAGGTCCCCGCCGGCCGGGGAAGGGGCAGCCCCGGCCCCCCGCGTCCGCCCGGCCCGGCCCGGTGACCCCAGACCCCGCACTCACCGCCCGACCGGGACCCGCTCGGCCCCCGGCGCCGCTTCCGGGTGCGGCCGCCACGCCCCCGTGGCCACGCCCCCTCTTCCAGCAGGCCACGCCCCCTCTGCTAAGACCCCGCCCGCATGGGCAGTGGGCCGCGCGCACGCGCACGGACGGGAGGGCGCGATGGCCGCTCAGCGCCGCCAGGGGGCGCCGGTGGCGGGGTGGGGTGGGGCCCCCACGAACAGCGACAGCCGGGGGACCCTCCCTGTCCCTCTGTCCCCCACGCGAGGCCGTGGGTCCCGCCCGGGAGACAGTGTGTCTGTCGCCCCCCCCCACGCCGCACTGGGGAGTGTGGGGCAGCGCGAGGGGCCCGGGAGGACTTTGGGGTGTCCCCAACCACAGGGCTGGGACAGGGGTGTCCCACAGTGGGGACCCCCAGCCAGACACGTCCCACAGGTGGAGACCCCCACCCAAGAGTGTCCCGCAGCGGGGAGCCCCCCCAGCCCCATCCTCAACTTCCACCCATGGCACCCCATAGATGGAGACCCCCAGCCAGGGGTGTCCCACACAAGGGAACCCCCACCCAGCCCTGTCCCTGCCCCCCAGCATGACACATGCCGCAGGTGGGAACCCCCACCCCTCCCCACCCTGTCCCCCCTCCACGACGTCACCACCCAGCCCACAGGGGGACATGGGCTCCCTCCAGGGTGGGGGGTCCTGGGGACCCCAAGCAGGGACCCAGGGGTACCTGGCTACCCCCACACGGGAGGGGATCGACACCCTGGGACCCCCAGCTGCACCAACACGGGGGGATCAGCCCCCCAGGCCCCCAGGGTGCCCCATACAGGAGGGGGATCAGCCCCCCAGACCCCCAGGGTGCCCCATACAGGAGGGGGATCACGAGGGTGGGTGGGGGATGAGCTTGTGCCCCCCCCTGCAGCACCCAGGGCTGGGGCAGGAGGAGGGGACCCACTGTGACAGTGACAGACCTGAGCCCACAGCCCCCCCCAGTGCCCCTCACCCTCTCCTGGGGGCCACAGCGGTTTTGGGCCAGAAACCTTTTATTTTGTGAGTCAGGTTGCGGCAGCCCTGGGGAGAGCCCGTGGGCAGCAGTGGGGCAGCCCCATGGCGGGGGGCCAGAGGACAGCACCCCCTTCCCAAACATCCCCCCGCCGCCTTTCCGCCTCATCCCACAACAGGAGCGGCAGAGCTGAGGGGATGAGGGGGGATTGTGCCCCCCAGGACCCCAAATTCGCTCCCCAAGCAGCAGGGAGGAGCAGGGGGGTCAGGGGTCACCCCGAGGGGTGACCGGGCTGTGTGGGGGGGCCGAGCCCGGCAGCCCTCACCGTGGGGGCTCCTCGGGGTGCGGTGTCGAGCCCTGCGCCGCTCGCCGCTCTTCTTCCTCCTGCTGCTCCTCTTCCTCCCGCCGCCACCGCTCCTCCTCCTCCCGGTCCAGGCGCTGCAGCTGCTGCTCCACCTCCTCGGGGACCGTCACCTCCAGCAAGTTCTCCATGCCCGGCCCGGGCTCGTCCCCAATCAGCACCTTTGGCCCGGGAGGGTGACAGGTTGGTGGGACCCCCACCCACAGCCCCACAGCCCCGTGGGGAGCGAGGACAGAGCCTGGGAGCAGCTCTGCACCCCCAGGACCCTGCTGTCCCCTCCCAAGGCCCTGCTGTCCCTCTCAAAACCCTGCTGACCTGGATGAGCTTCTCGCAGGCGGTCAGCACCTCGGGCTCCCGCTCCCAGCGGTGCAGCTCCCGCAGGACCACGTACGTCCCCTTGTCCCTCACCGTGTGCCGGCCGCCCTTGGTGGCCGTGAGCTGCGGGGGGGACAAAGCAGCAGCGTGGGGTTGTGTGGTGACAGAGGTGACAGTCCAAGCATAACCCACCCCCGGCACTGCCCATGTCCTGAGAACCTCATGTCCGTCTGTCCAACCCTGCAGGGCTGGTGACTCCAGCACTGCCCTGGGCAGCCTGTTCCAATGCCCCACAGCCCTTTGGGGAAGAAATCGTCCCTTGTTTCCCACCCCAGCCTCCCCTGGATGGAGTGTCCTGGCACAGGGGGCAGTCACAGAGCCGGTGACACCAGGAGGGGTGGGACAGCCCTCGGACGTACAGGTGGGGCTGGGGACAGGGAGATCAGTCTGCACAGCCTCCTGGGGACCCTGTGCCAGGGCTCGGTCACCCTCACGGGGACAAAGCGTTTCCTGAGGTTCAAGCGTAACGCCCTGTGTTCCAGTTTGCACCACTGGTCAGCACTGGGAGGCGCCGGGCTCCTCTTCACCCCGTCACCTTTGCCACCAGAACCTGCTGCTGGCTCCCGCGATGGCCACCGACAGCCCTGGGTGTGCAGGGCTCGCCGCCCCCTTGTGCCCCTGCCTGTCCCTCGCTGAGCTCCGCGAGGTCCCCGTTGTCGGAACATTTAACGAAGGAACATTGCTTTTACCAAACTGGGAACCTGGTGCCTGACCCAAGCAGGGGAAGGACTGAGAGACATCAGACTATGAATCCTTAACGTAAAACAAAGTCTCTTCACACTAATTCCGGAATGCAAACTGATTCCTGTATTTACAAGTTAATCTAGGGGGAAGGGCAGCCAAAGAGCCAGGAACCCAAATTTAAATAGATCGGTAAGGGGAAGGGTATTGTTCGGATTAGATGGATGAGACAGGTAAACTGAGGCAGGGTCGGGTGGTCTGTAAACCCTAAGTATCAACCACTGGGGAACACGGGAGCACATTTGCGGCTGAGATTTGGGAGGATATAGGCAGGAGCTTTTTGCCCTATTCAGCGTGCCAACCTTTAGGTAGAGCACCCGGTCTTGCAAAATCGTTAATAAAATACGTTTTGCTGAGAGATCCTGCCTGGGCCTATTGGCAAGGGCATGGTTTCCTACACCCATCAGCCCATTTCTGCAGCTGCCCAGGTCCCCCCAGGTGCCGATGCCCCTTCTGACACACCAGCTCCCCCCAGCTCGGTGTCACTCGCAGACAGAACCCCAGCATGTCAGGGGCTGGAAGGGCCCTGGAAAGCCCACCCAGTGCAACCCCCGGAGCAGGAACACCCAGCTGAGGTCACACAGAAGGGGTCCAGGCGGGTTTGAATGGCTGCACAGAAGGAGACTCCACAACCTCCCTGGGCAGCCTGGGCCAGGCTCTGCCACCCTCACCAGGAAGAAGTTTCTTCTCCTCTTTCAGTGGAACCTCCTGTGTTCCAGTTTGCACCCATTGCCCCTTGTCCTGTCACTGGTGTCACCAGAAGAGCCTGGCTGCATCCTCCTGACACTGCCCCTTTCCATATTGATCCCAGGAACGAGGTCACCCCTCAGTCTCCTCCAAGCTCCAGAGCCCCAGCTCCTCAGCCTTTCCTCACACGGCAGATGCTCCACTCCCTTCAGCATCTTGGTGGCTGCGCTGGGCTCTCTGCAGCAGTTACCTGTCCTTCTGGAGCTGAGGGCCCAGCACTGCACACAATATTCCAGATGTGGTCTCAGCAGGGCAGAGCAGAGGGGCAGGAGAACCTCTCTGACCTACTGACCACCCCTTCTGATCCCCCCCAGGTCCCGTTGGCCTTCCTGGCCACCAGGGCCCAGTGCTGGCCCATGGGCACCCTGCTGGCCCCAGGGCCCCAGCTCCCTTTCCCCAAGGGACAATTTCCACCCCCAGGATCTGGCTCTCGGCCTCGTCCCCGCAGTACCCACCAGCATGATGGATTCCAGGAGCATCTTGCGGATGTCGGGCTCCTCCTCACGCCGCTTGTCCTGCGGCAGGTACTGCAGCTCGGGGGGCAGCCCTGGGGGACAGGCAGCCTCAGGGCGGGGGGACACGGCCGGCAGTCCCCAGACACCCCCCGGACACCACCCGACACCCCCTCACGTTCCATCTCCTCCTCGGGGAGCTCCTCAGGGCCGGCCAGGGGCAGCAGGAGGAAGGGCAGGATGTCAACCTCCTCGCTCAGCAGCCACTCATGATCCTCTGCGGAGAAAGGGGGGGTCAGAGGAGCTCCACCACGCCAGTGCTCAGCCCCCTACCATGGCATGGGGGGAGGATTGGAAGGGGAAAAGATGGAAAATGTCACACACAAAGAGCCCCTAGCGATGCAAAGGCACCGGTCACCCATCGCCTGTCCCTGTGCCATGGCAGCTTCGCCCCCTCCCTGTTTTAGCACTGTGGGGTGGGTGACACCCCTTGTGTCCCAGGGGGGCTGGGCTGTGTCCCCCACCCTCCTGCACACCCCCCAGGCTGCGCACTGCGCTGGCAGCAAGAGAAATGGAGACAGCCTGGATGTTGTGTGAGCTCTGCTTAGCACTGGCTAAACCTGGTTCTATCACCTGCATCAGCTAAACCTGGTTCTACCATCCACACTGGCTAAACCCGGCCCTGTCACCCACACTGGTTAAACCCGGTTGTGCCACCCGCACCGTCTAAACCCGGTTCTGCCACCCACACCAGCTAAACCCAGCCAGCGTCACCAGTCTAAACCACAGCACCACACCAGTGTGGGTGTGAACCCCACCCCAGTTCCCCCAGGGCTGGAGGCCAGTCCCGGTGCCCTCACCGTGCTCGAAGCAGCAGTTCCTGAGGGCGCCCACGATGCCCCGGCGATGAACGGCAGAGTCTCCGTACTGGGTGAAGGGCAGCAGCCGCTGCACCGAGCACCTGTGGGGACGGGCACACCGGGCGGTCACACCGTGATGGACACACCAGGTGGTCACACTGGGTGATCACACCAGGATGGTCACATCGGGACAGCCACACTGGGCTGGACACACCGGGTGGTCACACCGGGACAGTCACACATCGGGCCAGACACACAGGGACGGTCACACCGGGATGGACATACACACACCGGGACGGGCACCCTGTGACGGTCACACCAGGCCGGTCACCCCGGGCCGGACCCCCCGCCCCTGCCCCCCGGGCGGGCCGTACCGGGAGCGGTCGAGCAGGCCGCGGCGGCCCTCGGGCAGCTGGCTGAGGTTGCAGAGCAGCGGCCCGAGCTGAGCGGGCGGCCGCGGCTCCCCCAGCGCGTCCAGCAGCGGCCCCAGCCCG
>VWYH01005435.1:0-14911 GCA_013399365.1 Pampusana beccarii | reverse complement strand
AATGGGTGCAAACTGGAACACAGGAGGTTCCACTGCAAGAGGAGAAGAAACTTGTTCGTGGTGAGGGTGGCAGAGCCTGGCCCAGGCTGCCCAGGGAGGTTGTGGAGTCTCCTTCTGTGCAGCCATTCAAACCCGCCTGGACCCCTTCTGTGTGACCTCAGCTGGGTGTTCCTGCTCCGGGGGTTGCACTGGGTGGGCTTTCCAGGGCCCTTCCAGCCCTCACATTCCGGGATTCTGGGATCCCTGAGCCTCCACCGTTGTGGTGACCGTCCCCAAGACCCTGGCCCTGAGACCCCCCCCAGCCCTCACGGTGACCCTCCCTGAGCCCCGCTGCGGTGACAGTCCCCGTTTTGCAGGGAGTGCCTGCGGCAGGTGATCAACTACAGCGAGGAGCCGGTGGTCGCCTGTCCCTTCCGCGATGACACCTACGCCTGCAGCAGCCACCTCCAGGAGCGGGAGATCCGCGCCGTGAGTGGGGGCCCTGGGGGGGCCCAGCCCGATGCGGGGGTCCCAGGGTGTTCCCCGGGCTGCGGGCAGTGGGTGTCCCCACTCAGTGCTGGTGGCAGCGGTGGGGGGGTCCCAGGGATGAGGACACTGAGTGTCCCCACTCGGTGCTGATGACACAGGGGTCCCCAGGGTGGGTGTGTGTCCCCACTCGGTGCTGATGACACAGGGGTCCCCAGGGTGGGTGTGTGTCCCCACTCAGTGCTGGTGACACAGGGATCCCCAGGGCTGGGGTCTGTCCCCACTCAGTGCTGGTGACACAGGGGTCCCCAGGGTGGGTGTGTGTCCCCACTCAGTGCTGGTGGCAGCGGTGGGGGGGTCCCAGGGATGAGGACACTGAGTGTCCCCACTCGGTGCTGATGACACAGGGGTCCCCAGGGTGGGTGTGTGTCCCCACTCAGTGCTGGTGACACAGGGGTCCCCAGGGTGGGTGTGTGTCCCCCCTCAGTGCCGGTGACACAGGGGTCCCCAGGGTGCGGTGAGTGTCCCCCAGCAGTCTGGGGGGTCCCAGCACTGTGGGTGGTGGGTGTCCCCAGTTGGTGCTGGTGGCACAGGGTCCTGGGGACTGTGGGTGTCCCACGGCGGTGCTGGCGGGGCTCCCGGGTCCTGACGGCGCCGTCCCGCAGCTGGTGTCCCCGGAGGAGTACCGGCGCTTCCTGGAGCGCAGCCCCGCGCTGGCCGAGCGCCGCAGCCAGAACAGCTTCCACTGCCGCAGCCCCGACTGCCGCGGCTGGTGCATCTACGAGGACTCGGTCAACGAGTTCCGCTGCCCCATCTGCCAGGCCCTCAACTGCCTGCTCTGCAAGGTGACCCCCCCGGAGCCCCCCCGGCCCCCCGTTACTGCGGCGGCTCTGGGGGGGCCGTGGCGCTGAGGCTGCCGTCCCCGCGCCCCCCAGGCCATCCACGAAGGGCAGAACTGCCGGCAGTACCAGGACGAGCTGCGGCTGCGGGCGCAGAACGACGCGGCCGCCCGGCAAACCAACGACATGCTGCAGGTCGGGGGGGGCCCGGCGGGGTTTGGGGGGGCTGCGCAGGGTCCCCGCGTCCCTCACGGCCCTCTGTCCCCCCCAGACGCTGGTGCAGCTCGGGGAGGCCATGCACTGCCCCACCTGCCGCATCGTGGTGCAGAAGAAGGACGGATGCGACTGGATCCGCTGCACCGTGTGCCAGACCGAGATCTGCTGGGTGACGAAGGGACCGCGCTGGGGACCCGGGGTGAGCGGGGGGGGACACCGGGACCCCCTGTCCCCACAGCTGGGTGACCAAGGGACCATGGTGGGGTCCAAGGGTGAGCGGGGGGACACAGGGTCCCGACTTGGGTGGCCAAGAGACAGCACTGGGGACCTGGGGTCAGTGAGGGGGACACAGGGACACCCCCCTCCCCACAGCTGGGTGACCAAGGGACCACACTGGGTGACCCAAGGTCAGCAGGGAACACACACAGTGACCCCCTGTCCCTCGAGCTGGGTGACAAAGAGCCCATGTTGGGGACCCAGGGTGAGCAGGGTCGGGGGGATACAGGGACCCCCAACTGTACAGCTGGTGTGGGGGACACCGGGGGGGGCACCAGGGACCCCCTGTCCCTGGGTGCCAAAGGGATGGTGCTGGGTGCCCAGGGTCAGCGAGGGGGTGACACAGGAGCCCCCCCCGTCCCCACAGCCAGGTGACCCCGCAATGGGCTCTGACCTTGACCCTGGCCCCCGTCCCCCCAGGGCCCCGGGGACACCAGCGGCGGGTGTCGCTGCAACGTCAACGGCCAGAGGTGCCACCCCCGCTGCCAGAACTGCCACTGACCCCGGGGACGGGGACACGCCGGGGTCCCCGCGGCTGCATCGGACCCGGCACCGCGGCTCAGGGACGGTGGTGGTGGCGGCAGAGCCACGACCGGGATGGACAGATGGACACGGGGGGCAGGGGACAGGCCCCCGGCGGGGCCGGGACAGGCTGGGGGGCCCCGGGGGGGTGGGGGGCTCTGTGGAGCCTCTGCCAGCTGCGCAGACCCCACGGCGGTGCCAATAAATCCGGCTGCGTGCCAGAGCTTCGTGCTGGGGGGGCCGTGATTCACCCCCCGAGATGGGGGCGATGGGGATCAGCCCTTTAACGAACCCATAGCCGGGGGGGCCAGACATCACCCCACACGCTCCTCCCTGGAACAACCGAGATTTTATTTCCGTGGCCCCCCCACCCCACCGAGCACCGGCCCCCCAGGGGAGGCGAGCGGGGAGTGGGGGGGATGTTAAATCCGGAGCGGAGGGGGCACGCGATGGCGCCCACCCCCCCCGCAGCCTGGGGGTGTGCGCGGTGCAGCTGGGGGGGGACACACCCCATTTCCCCCCCTACTTGGGGGGCTTGTAAACAATTTTCCTGCTCTTCATCACCGACCACTTGTGCCGCTTCATGTAGAACAGGAGGGAGATGAGGAGCCCCGAGAGCATCAGCATCTGGGGGGGGACAGAGGTGTCACGGGGGGGTCTGGGCACCGTGGAAGGGACACTGCCCACCCCGTGCCCCCCCCATCTCACCCACCTTCAGCCCCATCCGTTTGCGCTGGTCGTGCTCCGGCTCGGCCGCCCAGCGCAGGAACGTGCAGACGTCCTTGGCCAGCTGGGACAGGGTGGCCGGTGTCCCTGGGGGGGACACGGGGCGATGAGCACCCCGGGAAGCTGCCTCCCCATTCCCCCCACCCTGGGACAGCCCCCCCCCCACCCCGTACCGTCGTCGTACTCCAGGATCTCGTTGTAGATGGGGGGGGCCATGCCGATGGCCTGCCCGGGGAAGTAGGGGTTGTAGTGCAGCCCCTCCCGCACCGTTACGCCCGCGGGGGGGTCGCAGTAGCCGGTCAGGAGCGAGAAGATGTAATCCTCACCGCCGTGCCTGGGGGGGACGGGGGTCAGCACAGACCACGGAACACGGGGTCCCTGGCTTCGGAGCCCCCAGAACCCCCCCAGGGTCCCCCAGAACAAACCCTGGGCCCCCCGCCCCATGAGCACCCACAGCTCCCCCCAGGATCCTCAGCTCCAGGAGCACCCAGGACCAGCTGAACCCCCACTGGGGTCCCCCAGGACCACCCCCCCAGGATGCCCCAGCTCCATGAGCACCCAGAAACTCCCTGGGGTCACCGAGGACCCCCACCCAGGGCCCCCAACTTCCATGAGCACCCAGAACCCCCCTGGAGTCCCTGAACACCCAGAACTCCCATCCAGGGTTCCCCAGTTCTGGGAGCACCCAGGACCACCCTCTGGGGTCCCCCAGAACCTCCCCCGGGGTCCCCCAGCCCCATGAGCACCCAGGACTGGGAGACCCCCCGACCGGGGTTCCCTCGTTTCCCCCGCCAGGGTCCCCAGCTCTGTGAACACCCAGAACCCCCCCCAGGGTCCCCCAGATCCCTGAGCACCCAGAAACCACCCTCGGGGTCCCTAAGCTCTGTGAGCACCTGGAACCCCCCACCAGGGTCCCCCAGCTCCGTGAGCCCCCAGAACCCTCCCCTGCGGTCCCCTGAGCACCCCAAGCCCCCCAGGACCCCCCTGACCGGGCGTTGACGATGTAGCTGAGGTCGGGGGGCAGCGCCCCGTTGTTGGCGGCGCGCGCGGCCTCGGGGTTGGGGTACGGCTTGGGGAAGGCGTCCGACAGCTTCCCGGGGCGCAGGAACATCTCCCCGTTCTCGTCCGGCCCGTCCTGCACCTCCACCTGCGGGGGACACGGCGATGGGCACCGGGGTGTCCGGGGGGGCACGGCAAGGAGAGGGGACACCAGGGGGACACGGCAGTGAGCACCGGGGTGTCCCAGGGGGACATGGCAATGAGAGGGGACACCGGGGGGGACGCGGCGATGGGCACCGGGGTGTCCTGGGGGATCACGGCAAGGAGAGCGGACACCGGGGTGGGTGTCAGCCCCGGAGCCCCCCCGGTCCCGGGGGGGCACGGCAATGATAGGGGACACTGGGGGGGACACGGCAATGAGCAGGGACACCAGGGGGGACACGGCAATGAGCACCAGGGTGTCCCGGGGTGGGACACGGAGCGACACACAGCAACGAGCAGGGACACTGGGGGGGACACAGAGCGCTGAGCGGTGACAGCGGGGCTGTCCTGGGGGGCAGGGCCACCCACCTCCTCAGCCAGCGCCTTGGCCTCGGCCTCGGTGTGCGTGACGCCCACCAGGTTGCGGAAGGCCAGGTACTCCATGCTGTGGCACGCGGAGCACACCTGCTTGTACACCTGGAAACCGCGGCGCAGGCTGGGACGGGGAGGAGGAAGAGGAAGAGGAAGAGGAAGAGGAAGAGGAAGAGGAAGAGGAAGGGACAAGGAGGAAAAGGAAGAAGAGAAGGAGGAGAGGAGAAAAGAGGAGGAAGAAGAGAAGGAACAAGAGCAGGGAGAGGAGGAAGAGAAAGAAGAGCGGAAGGACGAGAAGAGGAAAAGTAGGAAAAGGAAGAAGAGAAGGAGGAAGAAGCGGGGGGGAAGAACAAAGAAGAAAAAGAGGAGGAACAGAAGGAGTGTGAGGAAGAGGTAGAAGAGGAAGATGAAGAAGTAGAAGAGGATGAAGAAGAAGAAGAAGAGGAGAAAGAAGCAGCAGAGAAGGAAGAAGAGAAGGAAAGGAGGAAGGCAAAGAGGAGGAGGAAGAGAGGAGAAAAACAAGAAAAAAGGAGAAGAGCGAGAAGGAGAACGAGGAGGAGAAGGAGAGAGGAAGAGAGGAAGAGGAAGAGGAAGAGGGCAGGAGAAAGAGGAAGAGGGGCAAGAAGAACAGGAGGAAGAGAGGAAGAGATAGGAGGGTGAGGAAGAGGTGGAAGAGGAGGAGAAAGAGGCAGGAAAAAGAGGAAGAGAAGGAAAAGGAGGAGGAAGAAGAGGAGGAGAAAGAAGAAGAGAAGGAAGAAGACAAGGAGGAAGAGAAGTAAAGGAGGAAGAGAGGAGAAAGACAAGAATAAGAGGAGGAAAACGAAGAAGAGGAGAAAGAGAAAGAAGAAGAGCAGAAGGGGAGGAAGAGGAGCAAGAGGAGGAAGAAAAGGAGAAAGAAGAAGAAGAGGATGAGAAAGAAGAGAAGGAAGAAGAAAAAAAGGAGGAGAAGAGGAACAAGTGGAGAAAGAAGGGGAGGAAGAAGAAGACGAGAAGGAGGAAGAAATAGAATAGGATGAGAAAGAAGAGGAGAAAGAAGAAAAAAGAGAGGAGGAAGAGGAAAAAGAAAAGGGGAATAAAAGGAGAAGAAAGAGGAAGAGAGGAGGAAAAGGAACAGGAGGAAGGGAAGGAAGAGGAGAAGGAAGAGGAAAAAGAGGAGGAGGGAGAAGAGGAAAAGGAGAAAAAGAAGGAAGAAGAAAAAGAGAAAAAAGAAAAGGAAAAAGAGAAGGGGAGAGAGAAAGAAAAGAAGGAAGAAAAACAGAAGAGAAAGAAGGAGGAAGAGGAGGAGGTGAAGGCCCCGGCTCCCGCCGACACCCCCACGTCCCCATGTCCTGTGTCCCCATGTCTCCGTGTTCCATGTCCCCGCATCCCCATGTCGCCATGTCCCCGTGTCCCCACGTACCCATGTCCCCACATCCTCGTGTTCCCATGTCCCCACGTCCCCATTTCTCCATGTCTCCACATCCCCACATCCCTGTGTCCCCACATCCTGTGTTCCATGTCCCCACGTATCCATGTTCCCATGTCCCCACAGCCCTGTGTCCCCATGTCCCTGTGTACTCGTGTCCTCGCATCCCCACGTCCCCATGTCCCTGTCCCACGTACCTGGCGTGGTCCAGCGCGGCCAGGGCCCCCCCGTGGCTCCAGGGGAAGGCGGGTGGGTGCATCTCCAGCTCCCCAGCGCCCAGGGGGGAGCGCAGGGCCAGCGCCAGCCCCCCCCCGCCTGCCGCCAGCAGCCCCAGCGCCGCCAGCACCGCGCGCCGGCCCCGCGACAGCCCGGCCTGCGACGACAGCCCGGCCTGGGGACAGGGACACAGGGACACAGGGACACAGGGACACAGGGACACAGGGGACAGCGTCAGCGGGGACAGGGGCACCGTGCAGGGAGGGGGACTGGGGACACTGGGCAGGGACGGGGACAGGGGACCACGGACATCGGGCAGGGATGGGGACAGGGGTCACTGGGCAGGGATTTGGGGGGGACCAGGATCACCCCCGCGGGGCCACGATGGACCTGGGGGTCACAGCCTGGGCTGGGCACACTAGGCAGGGATGGGGACTGGGGACACCGGGCAGTGATGGGGACAGGGGACCGGGGACACCCAGCACAGCTGGGGCCCACCGGGGGGAACCGGGGACACCGGGCCGGACGGGGGTGGATGGGGATGGACCGGGGGGCCCCGGGGAACCGTGTGCGGGGGGAGACACCGGGCACGATGGGAAAGGGGACTGGGGACACCGGGCACGATGGGAGGGGGGACCGGAGACACCGGGTAAGGCCGGGGCGCATTGCGGGGGAACCGGGGACACGGGGCCGGGCGGGGCCCAGCCGGGCCCGTCCCCTCCACGCTCGCCGGCGGGTCCGGGGCCGCCCGGGGGTGCGTGCGGGGCCGGGTCNGGCGCGGTCCGGGCCCGCGGCAGCAGGAGGCGGCCGAAGGGCCGCAGCGGGAGGCTCCGAACCGCCACCGCCGCCATCGCAGCGCCGCCCGCCGAGGTCGAGGGGACGCGGCGGGGCCGCCCCGGACGTGACGGCTGCGTGACGTCACCCCAGCGGAAGCGGCGTCACGGTCCGTCTGGTCACGGGCCCCTCTGTCCCGTCCGCGGTCCCGCAGCGCGACGGCGCCTCCGCTCCGCTCCCGGGATCGTGTGTGGGGCGGCGCTGCGGGCCCGGGGCGGCGGGGGCACGGAGGGGCCGGGGGGATAGAGAGAGACCCCGGGACAGACCCCCGGGACAGACCCCCCCCAATACAGACTGGAGAGATACCCGCCCTGGGACCGACTCCCGCGACCAAGCCCCCTGTACACACAGTGCCGGGACACCCCCCCCTGCCCCCGCAGTACAGATTGGGGAGACCCCCCAGGACTGACCCCCACCCAATACAGACTGGGGAGACACCCCCCCTGGCACCAACCCCCCGTACACACCGTGCCGGGACCCCCCCACCAGTAGGTGCCAGGAAAAGACCTTCCTGGGACTGCCCCCCCAGAATGGACCAGGACCGGGTACACACTACCGAGCCCCCCGCGGTGCAGACCGGGGAGTGACCCCCCCATATGCACCGTGCTGGGACCCCCCCAGAACCAAGCCCCCCGGCACTGACTGGGGAGAGACCCCCAGGACTGATCCCCCAGGATCAACCCCCTGGGACCAACCAGGGAGAGACCTCCCAGAACCGACCCCCCCATACAGACCGGGGAGACTCCCCCTTGGCCCCCCCGTCCCAGTGTATTTTATACCCAAACCAGCGGTTTTTGCAGCACCAGCTGGGGAGACACCGACCCCGTGTTTCCCCCCAAGGCTTTTGACAAAGCAATCACTAATTATCGAGCTGATGCTGTTAATTGGGGTGACGGCTCATCCAGGGACAACAAACTGCGGGACAAACTGCAACACCACCCCCAAAGCAGCCGTTTGTCAGGCTCCCGCTTTGGGCCGTTTTCCATGGTTTGTGTTTGTTCTGCGCGGCACTAAGGACGGTTCACGCGGGACGGTGACATTGACCTTGGGCTCAGCTCACCCGTCTCTCCTTTTCTGCCTTGTTCTCACTTTATTCCGGGCTCACAGCAGCAGCATCCAGCGGGTTTTGCTGCTAAACTCTCGCTCGGGTTCATCCATGACTGAATGGGTCTGTCCGTGGGTCCATCCGGTCCATCTGTGGGTCTGTCTGTAGGTCTGTCAGTGGGTCCGTCTGTGGGTCTGTCTATGGGTCCATCCATGTGTCTGTCTGTAGGTCTGTCGGTGGATCTGTCAGGTCTTCTGTCCGTGGGTCCATCCGGTCCATCTGTGGGTCTGTCTGTAGGTCTGTCAGTGGGTCTGTCCATGTGTCTGTCTGTGGGTCCGTCCCTCCATGGCTCCATCCCTGGATCCATCTGTGGGTCTGTCCATAGGTCTGTCTGTGGGTCTGTCAGTGGCTCCACGCACAGTCTGTCTGTAGACCTGTCCCCAGGCCTGTCAGTGTGTCTGTCTGCGGGTGAGTCCCTCTGCGGCTCCGTCCGTGGCTCCATCCGCGTGCCTGGTGTCCGTGTGTCCGGCGCTCACCTCCAGAAGAGCACGTTCCAGAGCAGCAGCCAGCAGGGGTAGGTGGCGAGCGCCAGCAGCGGCGCCAGGAAGGCCCCGTGCAGGTGGTGCAGCAGCAGCCCCTGCGCCAGCGCCGCCAGGAACAGCTGCCAGCCCTCGCCCGGCGCCGCCGGCGCCTCCACCAGCTCCCGCTGCACGAAGATGCCCAGCAGCAGCGTCACCGCCGGCGTCGCCAGCACCAGCAGCGCCGCCAGCAGCACCCTGGGGAGTGGGGGGCACGGTCAGTGGGGGGAGACCCTGCAGTGTCCCCCCCGTGTCCCCATGTCCTGGGGAGGGACCCCTGTGTCTCTCTGATGTCCCCACTGCAGCACCCTGGTGGGGACACAGTCAGTGGGTGGAGGCACAGGGGAGACCCTCCAGTGTTCCCCAGTGTCCCCCCAGCAGCACCCTGGGGTGGGGGGGACACAGTCAGTGGGAGGGGCATGGAGGAGACCCCCCAGTGCCCCCCCTGCAACACCCTGGGGTGGGTGGACACAGTCAGTGGGTGGGGGACACAGGGGGAGACGCCAGCATCCCCGCAATGTACCCTCAGCATCCCCCTGGCATCACCCCAGGGACAGAGCTTGGGGTCCCCCCAGTGTGCCCTGGCCCGGCGGAGGGACCCTTGTGTCCCTCTGATGTCCCCCAGTAGCACCTTGGGGGAGACATGGTCAGTGAGGGGGGGCACAGGGAGAGACCCCAACATCGTCCTGACACCCCTGCAGCAGCACCCTGGGGGGACACGGTGGGGCAGGGGCACAGGGGAGATCCTGCGGTGTCCCCCCAGTAGCACCCTGGGAGGGGGGACATGGTCAGTGGGTGGGGGCACTGGGAAAGATCCCCTCCAGTGTCCCCCTGATGCCCCCCGTAGCACCCTGGGGGGGACACAGTCAGTGTCAGGGGGCACAGGGGAGACCCTCCAGTGTTCCCCAGTGTCCCCCCAGCAGCACCCTGGGGTGGGGGGGACACAGTCAGCGTGGGGGCATGGAGGAGACCCTCCAGTGTCCCCCCAGCGTCACCCCCGCAGCACCCTGTGGGGGGGACATGGTCAGCAGGTGAGGGGCACAGGGGGAGACCCCCACATCCCCCCAGCCTTCCCTCAGCCCCACCCCTGTGAGAAATCCCCCGTGTCTCCGCAGGACCCCCCCAACCCAGGGACAGCCCCCAGTGTCCCTTGACATCCCCCACTCTGGGGACAGCCCCCGTGTCCCCCGACCCCCCCCATACCCCAGAGACAGCCCCAGTGTCCCCCCATCATTTCCCCGCCCCAGAGCAGGGGTCCTGTCCCCTGACCTGGGCCCGCGGGGCTGCACGGCGGCGGCGGCGGGGACCATGGTGACAGCCAGCAGGAACCCCAGCGAGAAGTTGAGCAGCGCCAGGCACGTCAGCTGCAGCGCCAGCGCCAGCAGGGCCACCAGCTTCAGCGTCATCCAGCCGCGGTCACCGCTGTCCCCCGACAGCACCCTGTGGGGAAAACGGACATCAGCTGGGGACAGGGACATCAGCCCTGGGCACCGCTGTCCCCCAACAGCACCCTGCAGGATGGGGACATCGATCCGGGGACAGGGACATCAGTTCTGGGACAGGGGACATTAATCCAAGGACAGCAGCTCTGGGGACAGGGATGGGGGATACACTCAGCCCCATGGGGACAGGATGGGGGGCACATCGGCCATGGGGACAGGGGGGAACAATCAGACCCACAGGGACTGCTGGGGACAATCAGCCCCATGGGGACAGGGGGCACAAGCCTCATGGGGACAGGAGGGTGAAAAATCAGCCTCATGGGGACAGGAGGGTGAAAAATCAGCCCCGCAGGGACAGGGGGACAATCAGCCCCATGGAGACAGGGGACCCAAGCCCCACAGAGACAGGGGATCCAAGCCCCATGGGGCCAGGAGGGTGACAATCAGCCCCATGGGCCAGGGGGCCGTGACCCCCACCCCATCACCTGTGCGTGCTGTGGGGCAGGGCCATGCCAGCCACGTAGATGGCGATGAGGGTGAGCACGACGGCTTCGGCCTCGGACACCGGGAAGTGCTGGGTGGCCACATGCTGCCCCAGCACCGGCAAGAAGTAGAGGGCGACGCCGGCGGCGTGGCAGATCAGCACCGGCGGCACCAGCGCCAGCAGCCCCGGCTGCGGCTCCTGCGGGAACATGGGGGGTCAGGGGGGACCGGGGGGTCCCCGGCGATGGTGGGGGACACGGTGCTCACCTCCTCAGGCGCCCGGTCACCGTCCCAGAGCCGCTCAGCGCCGCCCGTCTCGCTCTTGCTGAGCTTCATCCAGAGGTCCAGGGCGTGGGGGGTCAGGGAAAGGAGCTGAGGAGTTTGGGCACCCCAAGTTCCACCCCCCCCATGCCCAAAACGATTGCAGAACCATGGAAAGGTTTGGGGTGAAGGGACCTTTGAAGGTCACCAGCCCAGGGTGCTCAGAGCCCTGTCCAGCCGGGCCTGGGATGTCCCATCCACCACCTCTCTGGGTACCTGGGCCAGGCTCCCACCACCCTCACCACAAAACGTTCTGATATCTCATCTAAACCTCCCTCTTCCAGTTTAAAACCATCACCCTTTGTCCCATCACTACTGAAATCTCTGTCCCCACCTTCCCCAGCAGCCCCTTTGCTGTCATCTGGTTTATCCAACCTCCAGGAAAACTCTCAAAATCCAAAGTATCAAGATTAAAATCTACTAGATGGGGTTTTTTAGGGTGATATTTTTAAGATGATTTGTTTCAGGATGATATTGTTTACAATGACATTTTCCTTCCTGCACAAATAACAACATGATTTTCCCCATTAATTAGAACGCTCGAGCAGAAAAATTCCTCTCGGACTTTTTCCCACATACGATTGGTAAACCTGCATCTTTATAGCAAATCTTTACTCAGTGCTGTTTATAGCGTTGTATGAAGGTTGAGGTTGGATCTTGGGAATTCTGATATCCAGCCTGAATCTCCCTCATTCAGTTTAAACCCATCACACCCCTTGTCCCATCGCCACTAAAACCTCTGTCCCCATTGCTCCCACGCCCGTGTGCAGCACAAGGATATCCTGAGGATGAGGACGAGGACCAGGAGGCCGAAGGCCGGCATGTAGACGCCGATGGAGACAAAGCGGGAGAGCGAGGGCAGCAGGTAGAAGAAGTACGACTGGTGCAGCCGCTCCAGGAGGTTGTTGAGCTTCCGAAACATCCCCTCCAGCGTCCTGCGGGCACGGGGGGCGGCCAGGGGGCTGCTGGCACCCCCCGGGCCCCCCAAACCCCCCGTACTCACTTTCCCACGGTGGCCATGTCGTACTTGTACTGGCGGAAGCTGTTGATGCCGCGCAGGGTGATGGCCTCGATGCGGTAGCGCAGGAACAGCCCGTGGTCGCCGCGCGGCTGCCCCGAGGCCTGGGCCAGCACCATGAGCAGCAGCGTCTGCAGGCTGTGCAGGTACCCGGGGAGAGAGTCCCAGTCCGAGCGCGGCAGCTGGGGAACGGGGCACCGTGTCACCGTGTCACCCCGCAACAGTCACCCAGCACGGAAGAGACCCTCAAGACCACCAAATCCAACCATAACCCACCCCAGCACTGCCCCATGTCCTGAGAACCTCATCTGTCTGTCCAACCCCTGCAGGGATGGTGACTCCCCCACTGCCCTGGGCAGCCTGTTCCAATGCCCCACAGCCCTTTGGGGAAGAAATTGTTCCCACATCCAACCTCAACCTCCCCTGCACAACTTGAGGCCGTTTCCTCTGCTCCTGGCGCTTGTTCCTGGGGAGCAGAGCCCGACCCCCCTGGCTCCAAGCTCCTTTCAGGCAGTTCAGAGATCAGAAGGTCTCCCCTCAGCTCCTGTTCTCCAGCTGAACCCCCAGCTCCCTCAGCCGCTCCCATCACACTTTGAGGTGATTCTGGTGCCCCTGGGACACCATTTTGATTCCTGAACTGAGGGGCCCAGAACTGCCCCCAGGATTCGCAGTTTGACCCCCCCGGTGCCCAGCACAGGGGGCGGTCACTGGGCTGGTCCCACTGGCCACACCAGCCAGGCTGCGGCGGCCCCGGCGGGACAGCCGCAGGTCCCACCTTGCCCTGGATGGTGCAGAGCAGCCCGTTCTTCTGGCAGAAGGCGTGGAAGAGGTTGAGCAGGTCGAGGTTGGGCAGCTGCCCGTTCAGCCCCTCCACGGCCACGTCGAAGCTGGTCACCACGTCACTGCTCAGCTCCAGCGCGATGGCCGCCTGGATGGCGCCGGCGCGGCCCGGCGTCCCCGAGGACTGCACCTCTGCGGGGACACCGCGGCCTCAGCGCCGGCAGCGCCCCCGGCGCGGCCGCGGCCCCAGAGCCCCCTCACCGGTGAGGTTGACGCCGTGGTACGCCTCCAGCCAGGCCTCCATGCCCAGCAGGTCGTGCTCGTTCACCAGGAAGATGATGTCCTTGGCCCAGTAGATCTGGCCTGGGGACAACGCGGCGGCTGCGGCAGGCGGGACCTGGCCCAGCGAAGCCCAGGCCCCGGCCCAACAAAGCCCAGGGCCTGCCCTAGTAAAGCCCCAGCAAAACTCAGCACAGCCCCAGCAAAGCCTAGTTCCTGCCTCACCAAAGCCTGGTACAGCCCCAATAAAGCCCAGTCCCTGCTCTAGTAAAGCCCAGTCCCTGCCCTAGTAAAGCCAAGTCTCTAGCCTAGTAAAGCCCAGTCCCTGCTCCCCCAGGAAAGCCCAGTCCCTGCCCTAGTAAAGCCCCAGCAAAACTCAGCACACCCCAGCAAAGCCTAGTTCCTGCCTCACCAAAGCCTGGTACAGCCCCAGTAAAGCCCAGTCCCAGCTCTAGTAAAGCCCAGTCCCGCCCTAGTACAGCCCAGTCCCTGCCCTAGTACAGCCCAGTCCCTGCCCTAGTACAGCCCAGTCCCTGCCCTAGTACAGCCCAGTCCCTGCTCTAGTACAGCCCAGTCCCTGCCCTGCCAAGCCCAGCCCATCGCCCCCCGTGCTCACCCCTGAAGTGCGCGGCCAGCGCCAGCAGCAGCCCCAGGGCCTGGTGGTTGTGGGGCCCCTCGCTGCACGGGGCGCTCAGCACCAGCGCCTCGGTGCTGGCCCCGCGGGGGGCGCGCAGGATCCCGTACACGTTGGTGCCCGACACCATCTGTGGGGATATGGGGAGAATGGGGGGACAGGGACCCCCTGGGGACCTGCAGAATCCCGGACACATTGGTGCCTGACACCATCTGTGGGGATTAGGGGGTCAGGGGGGCACAGGAACCCCCTGGCTTGGGATGGGGGTGCAGGGGTGCACAGGGACCCCCCCAGCTTGGCATGAGAGTATAGGAGGGGCACAGGGATCAGGATGGGGGTGCAGGGGAGCACAAGGATCANTATGGGGAGAATGGGGGGACAGGGACCCCCTGGGGACCTGCAGAATCCCGGACACATTGGTGCCGGACACCATCTGTGGGGATTAGGGGGTCAGGGGGGCACAGGAACCCCCTGGCTTGGGATGGGGGTGCAGGGGTGCACAGGGACCCCCCCAGCTTGGCATGAGAGTATAGGAGGGGCACAGGGATCAGGATGGGGGTGCAGGGGGGGCACAGGGACCCCCCCAGCTCGGCATGAGAGTGTAGGAGGGGCACAGGGATCAGGATGGGGGTGCAGGGGGGGCACAGGGACCCCCCCAGCTCGGCATGAGAGTGTAGGAGGGGCACAGGGATCAGGATGGGGGTGCAGGGGGGGCACAGGGACCCCCCCAGCTCGGCATGAGAGTGTAGGAGGGGCACAGGGATCAGGATGGGGGTGCAGGGGGGGCACAGGGACCCCCCCAGCTCGGCATGAGAGTGTAGGAGGGGCACAGGGATCAGGATGGGGGTGCAGGGGGGGCACAGGGACCCCCCCAGCTCGGCATGAGAGTGTAGGAGGGGCACAGGGATCAGGATGGGGGTGCAGGGGGGGCACAGGGACCCCCCCAGCTCGGCATGAGAGTGTAGGAGGGGCACAGGGATCAGGATGGGGGTGCAGGAAGGTCACAGTGACCCCCAGCTGGGGAGGGGGCTCCGGGGGGGCCGCACTCACGTATCGCTCGCGGGCCTCGTCGGGGAAGGGCAGCGTGCGGGAGAAGGGCTGCGTGTGAACCTCCAGCCCCACCTGCCACATGGTTTTCTCCAACCAGGCCACCGGCATCCCCCTGGGGGAAAAAACACAGGTTTGGGGGTTGGGGGGGACCTTCCAGTGTCACCAACCCGGCCACGGGCAGGGACAGCAGCAGCCCAGGGTGCTCAGAGC